>LPNX011114920.1:797258-1074246 GCA_001517045.1 Pseudotsuga menziesii
ATTTTGATTGGAATTGTAGAATTAGGTATCAAGCAAAGAACGTTGAATTTATTTTTATAATCACAATTACAATTTGAATAATGTAAATCGTGATTTTAACAAAAAAAAATTCACAAGAAAAAAGACAAAAAAAAAATCTTTGAACCATTAACTTACTCTTATTGACCAAAAGTTATAAAATAGAAGAAGTTATATATGTAAATCAATTTTGTATAAAAAAGAGCATATATAAAGTAATGCATTTTTTTAGAAAGCCATGTAAAAGTGATATTGTAAAGTAATGTGAGTGAGAGAATTGAAGGCATGTGGTTAAAGTACTATGTCAAATTAATTGACATGAACTAACAATTTCAAGGCAGAGATCCTTGAAAGATCATGGGTTCATGTTCAATAGAGTACATTTAAGTTAAGAGTTCATGTTGTACTCCAATTACATTACCCCAAGTGTCATTAAAAAAGCTCCTTATTCTTTACATTTGCAGCATAAAGCTTTAAATGTAACTTGCAATAGCTCAAAATGCAAATTGTTTTTCTTGGTACGATAAAAATGGTCATCTTTTTGTTAAATTTAGAAAAATAAAAGTTTACAAAACTTGGGATATGTATATTTTAAAGAAAAAAACATTTTTTAATGTTTTTGTTATCCTAGATATTCTAAATTTCGCGAAATTTGGCTTTGCAAAATTTATTGTGAGGCTTGCATGAAATTTAGCATATACAAAAGTAATTTATCCTATAATTTTAAAATTAAGTGCAATACTCCTTATTCCATTCTCAAATTGAAGGTGGATGTCCTTTTGTGGAGTATAGAGTCATGATTAGGTATTTATAATATAAACATAATTTGCTCAAGTTAAGTAAGGATAATTTCTCTAGGCACAATTGAAGTTGAATTTCATAACATAGGTAGAATTATGCTATTTGCAATACAAATGATGGTTGTAGCAACCTGTGAGTTTGCACATAATCAAATTCCATGCATGCTAGAACATATTCCCTCAAATTAATTACATAATTTATTTAACCACAACAACCACAAATAATATTCCTTAATAGATATATAAGCATATCATGTTTTCATGTTAATCTCAATTAGCAATAGAAACAATTGACAAATGAAAATATAAATTAAAAACTTCTTCTCATTTATTGCTTCCAATCCAACAATAATATATTTTTTTTCTTTGCATCATCCATAAACAAAACTATAAATATATTTTTTTGTATGCAAGAAATGCATTCATGAATCCCTGAGCAAATGCGTATGGAACTGGTAGCCTTTGCTTTCAACACATGAGGTTTTTAGATTTTAATAGTGTTGCGTAGAAAGAGATGCATAATCCTTAACACACAATTAATAATGAATAGTTATTTTCTACAATCCATATTCGCATAAATTGAACATGAGAGTTGATATCTAGAAGTAGTACCTTTGGTGGTCAGGGGCTTACCTATGGCAGCTCTACAAAACAAAACCCAAAGGGATGAATGCATTGAAAATGGTTACTCATGCAAAAAACATGTGTTTTCTCTTGCCAGAACTGGCTCCTCCACTCGCTTTTGGAGCTAGCTCATTAACCCACCTTATTTCTTCATGGCAGATTTTTGCTCCTTCCTTTCATTTTATGAAAATGGGAGCCTGTAGTACGAAGGGATAGTGTCCCTCGATGTATCTTCTACCCAACTTGCTTGTTTATATATACTTCCATTTTCATCTATTTTTTAGGGAAATAAAAATGAATAAGTGGGAGCAACTCACAGTTGTGTGCTGCGATCATCACATTGCTTGATGGGACTCGACTGGACTTTCAATCTAATGAAATAAAAACACCATGAATATCCATTCCATGGAGATGATCCACCTGATTAACATAATATTTTTGTGACAACAACCCAGTCAGCATCAACTTGTCCCATTCTTCCATTCAAGTATGCATCTCAACTGGGTTAGACCAACATTGGGATTCTTGTATGTTTTTCAACACTTAGATACCAATTATTACAGTAATGGATTGCATGTGTGGGTTTGCCACACAGATCAATGCATTAATTTCAGTTGCCACCTTGAGGACGAGACAACACATTTCTCCGTGTGTGGTTGGTTCTTTCCTTTGTCGTCTATCTTATACGCATGTCTGTCATTTGTGTGTTTAGTGGGATATAACATCGTCAATTATGCTAAGTGACAAGAAGGTTAATCTACAACCATGTGTTATTGGGTTTTGGTTTCTAGGCAAGTTTTGATTGGGACGTAAGGCGAAAAGGAAAAGGGAATAAATGACTAGATTAAAAGCATGCATGTCTATGGACCTTTTGAGGAGAGGACGAGACTAATGCATCGATCAACAAGATCTCTTTAGGTGTCTCATGTTTTGGTTTACTATTATGTTTAAATTCCAATGCATTATATTCTTCATTGTTAGCAATGGAGCAATAAAGTTGTCAAATTCCTATATGGAATTTTGGCAGTTTACGCTAATTTCATAGTCCTTGTCGTCCTTGACGCTACCTTTCCCTTGCATGATTGATGCCATACCCAAACCTAATGCTTGAATCTATTCATCGACATTTGTAAACTGAATACCTTTTCATGCATAATGGATTTGTATTTACTATTGTAATATATTGAAGGTAAGCCCTAGACACCTATGATTTTGATTATTTGCTTTTATGGTGGCACTAGATTCCTAAACCATGAAGCATGGATATTATGATAAATTCTATTAATATTATGTTATTCTTATTCTTATAATTACCTATAACTAAATAATGGCTCAACATTGACAATAGTGTTGTTGGGGGGTCTTGGGATTTCACATGTGAAGGGGTTGGGGTTAGGAGTCATGGTTCCCCCTAACAATTATCTAGTCTTCCTAATTCTGATATTGTTAAACCCTAGTGGTCCTAATATGTCTAATCATCACGTTACATGCACCCATGAACCTAGGAACATCCACACATGCACATGCAACCATACACCATGCACCTAAAACTCTAGTGAACTGGAGTAGCTATTAGTCATTAGAGTCATACTGGTAAATTGGACTTGGCCTCAGCTAATCAAATTCCAAGGCCATTAGTCCTTAGTTAATGAGATGAATTCGAGTCATCTTCAATTAATTTGGGGATATTTGGGTCAATTCGAGTTATCTTGAATGCATGGCAGTGAATTTCAAAAAATTTCAAGTTAGTGGGTGAAAATCAAGTTACCTACATGCAAGAGGAGTAATTCAAGGGTGATTAAGAGTCAATTAAGTTAATTGGAGCCAACTTGGATGAATTCAAATTAGTCAGATACTGGGAGTGTCTTTGTCATTGATCAAGAGTTAGCCTCAGTGGATTTAAACTACTTGGTTGATAACATAAATGAGTCAGACAATGGTTTTTGGAAGGCCCGATGATTGGGAATCCTTCCTCAATAGTTGGGAGTCCATATCTTTGAGGCAATTCAAATGGGTTTAAGCATGATTAGAATTTACTCCAAAATTGAATTGTTCATTCATTGTTTAGTTTATTGGTTAGTGTAGAAGAGGCTCTGACAATAATTACAAATTCCAAAGGAGAATTTGGCATAGGATTTTGCACACGTTTTGCAGCAGATTTTCTTACTGGTTATGAATCTCATGTGGGGAAAACGTTAGGGAGTATTGGAGATCCATTATCCATTGAATTTGAATGCTCTAGTAGGGGTTTGAATTAGTCATTTTCCACCTAGATGGTCAAGAAGGGAGATATATTCTCCATTGGATTTGAATGCCCTAGTAGGGGTTCCAATGGTCAGAAGTGTTGTGACAGGGTGAAGAGAGTAACTTTGCCATGACTATTAGACATAATGGCACACTGAGAGGGGGAGGTGAATCAGTGTTTCTAAATACTAAACTATTTCCAATATTTAAAGTATTGTTACTGATTACAACTTTACAATTATGATAATGCAGCAAGTATAACAGAAGGAATGATAATCATCAATCACATACACATGATAGAGACAGACAAATATTCATCTTTATTTGAGCACCTACTCAAATGAGGATGCAACCTCTGTTTACAAATTCCTTCTTATGGCAAGCACCAACCCTCATGTTTTCCTTAGCACCCACTAAGATAACATTCTCCAGCTACTACTGGATGGAAGCACCAGCTTCCACTTGTACAGGCTCCAACTTGTACAGAGAAGACACCATGTTTTTTCTAGCACCACCCTACCACCCTTGTTTCTTAGATTCAAACATGTCCCTTACAATATGAAGAAAAATATATATAACAATGCATACAACCTCAGTTCTGATATATTTCTGGATTTGCTTAGACACTTTGGTTCCCCTCATTGTCTCTATTTTGGATATTCTTGAAAGAACTCATGGTCCTCTTTCATTCTATAATCCCCACTTCTATGATGGTCCATGCACCAGCTCTCTGCCTGCAGAGGACGCTCACTTCTCTTCTTATCTCCCATCCTGTTATAAATGTCAATCTATAACTCCTTTACCTGTTCGTGCGCCTGACGGTCCATTTCCATAACTGATCAAACCATTCGATGCCTTATGTCAAACAAGGAGTTCAATCATTGAGTAGTCATTTTCTGCAACTCGGCTTCTTTCACACTTTTTCTTTTTTCGCAAATCAAAGTTTATGTTGTCTTGGTTCTGTAGTTTTGGTTCCGCAGTAGTGGTTCTGCACCATTGATCTTCTTCGAGCTCTCTGTGACCATTGATCTGAGAAGAAAATCAGATATTGGATATGTGATTTTTTCTAATATCATTCCATGATTTCCGCCTTCTGCACATCTCTTTCGCATAACTTCCTCTGCACCGTCGATTGCTTGTGGCCTCTCTACTGACCGTTGTTCTGAAATAAAACACCTGCTTTCGCACATCCTTTTATGCAAATTCAATCCATGTCGTTGATTTCTTGTACAACATTTCCTGATCGTCGATCTTAGATCTGGTGCTTTCTGCCTTCCGCTTGCAAAAATTCTTCTGTGCCGGCGATTTTTTATGCACCTTTTTTCGACCGTTGATCTTAGATCCGGTGCGGGCTGCAGATCCTAGGTTTTCAACATTTGTTTAAACTACTTCTGTACTTTCTTGATTTTTTCCTTCCACTTTCAAAACTTCTTCCGCATCGTGGATTTCTTGTGCACCCTTTCTGGACCGTCGATCTTATATCCGGTGCGAGATGGGGATCTTGAGTTTTCAACATTTGTTTGAACAACTTCCAGACTTTTCGCTTTCCTCCTTCGGTTTGCAAAACTCCTTCCACGTCATCAATTTCTTGTGCACCCTTTCCTGACCGTCAATCTTAGATCCGGTGCGAGATGCGGATCTCGAGTTTTCAACATTTGTTTAAACAACTTCCAGACTTTCTGCTTTTGCCTTCTGCCTGCAAAACTCCTTTCGCGTCGTCAATTTTGTGTGCACCTTTTTTCGACTATCAATATTAGATCCGGTGCGAGTTGCGTATCCCGAGGTTTCAACATTTGTTTAACCAACTTCCAGACTTTTCGCTTTTTTCCTTTCGCTTGCAAAAACTCCCTCTGTGCCGTCGATTTCTTGTGTACATTCACAACTGACCATCGGATATGTTCATCAAATTACCTTTCAAACTTTGCGAATTTGCTCTTGCTGTTGATTTCTTAGGTGGGTTCACTCCTAATCGTCGTATCTACTCATCTGATTACGTTTCAAACTTTGTGGATTTTTTCTTGACCATTGATTTCTTTTGCGAGTTCGTACTTGATCGTCAAATCTGTCCATTAGATTCAAATTTTGTGGATTTTCTCCTGACTGTTGATTTCTTTGCGGATTTGATCCTGGGGCCTCTACTTATCTAAGATCATATGCTTGGAACTATGTTTCTATCAATGACAACCAAATCACGCTCTGATCTGTTTCCATATGACTGAAAACCTCCAACAATATCCCCCTTTGGCATTGATGGAAATCTTCATCTTCTGGATGCATGTTGTACTAGTACTCATCAATATATTTATCATATGTAACAAACAAATTCTCCCCCTTTTACATCAATGTCAAAGAATACTTTATATCACAGCTCCCCCTATCAAAGTGAACAAGTTATTTGGAGTAAGATATGATACCTAGCTTCTGGCGTAGGTACTCAAACTGTGTCTTTGGTAAGGGTTTACTGAAGATATCAACAATATGTTATGTAGAAGGAATAAAATTCAATTTAACCACTCTGTTTGTAACCTGCTCTCTTAAGAAGTGATACTTAATAGGTATGTGCTTAGTCTTGGAATGAAGGACTAGATTTTTGGACATACTAATGGCGCTGGTATTATCACAATGGAGAGGAATGGGATCAACATATTTTACCTCCAGGTATGCCAATGTATGAATCATCCAGAGTATTTGTGTATAGAAAGTGGCAGCAACAATGTACTCATATTATGTAGTGGATAAAGATATTGAGCATTGCTTCCTACTCAACCATGCAACTAAATAATCACCCAAGAAGAATGCACCTAGACTTGTGCTCTTTCTTTCGTCCAAACAATTTTCCCAAATGACATCTGAATATGCATTTAAATGAAGATTCTTTTTTCTAAGATACCAAAGAACATAAGTCATTATGCCCTTCAAATGTTTAAATATCTTCTTAACAATCACCAAATGACTTTGCTTCGAGGAATACTGAAATCTACGTATCATTCTAACAGCTTGCATTATATCAGGACGAGATGTTGTGATGTATAAGAGACTCCATATCATTGACCGATATGTTCTCTGATCAACATCAGGTGAGGGATCATCCTTTCCAAGTCTACAACCAACAACCATATGTGTACTGACAGGTGATGAATCTTCCATCTGAAATTTCTTCTACATCTCCTTCAAATACTTCTCTTGGGAGAAAAATAAGCCTTTAGGACTCTGGATAATGTGAAGACCAAGAAAGAATGATAGTTCTCCTATCATTGACATCTCAAACTCATACTACATTGTATTAACAAACCATTGCACAGAAGAATCATTAGTGCATCCAAATATAATGTCGTCTACATACACCAAAACTCCTAACACCTTCAGATTTGATATACAAGTTACTGTCATTAGTACATTTCTTGAAACTTTTGTCCTATAGATATTTATCTAGTCTATAGTACTAGCCTCTTGGTGCTTATTTCAATCCATATAGAGCCTTCTTCAGTTTGCAGAGATTATCACGATTGCCTGTTAGTTGGAACCCTTCAAGTTGCTCTATATAAACTTCTTCTTCTAGATCTCCATTAAGAAAAGTTGAATTGACATCCATATTATACACTTTGAAGTTCTTATAAGTGGTAGAGGCAAGAAACACTCTAATAGCTTCCAATCTTGCTACTGGTACAAAAGTTTCATCAAAATCTTGTCCCTCAACTTGGGCATACCCCTTACAAACCAATCGAGCTTTATTCCTCAGAATTTGTCCTTGTTCATTCATCTTGTTTCTAAACACCTACTTGGAGATTATTACATTTTTATCTACAGTTCTAGGAACCAACTCCCAAGCATTATTTTTCTTGCCATATTCCTCATGTCATCCAATGCCATGTCCTTGTTCTTTGTCTTCCATTGCCATGTCTTCAACTTTTTGCTTGTTTTGTCATTGATCATGTACTCCATGTCATCACTTCAGCCTTTGTCATTAATGTGTTGTCATCAATTATACTTCACCAGACTTGTCTTTAATCTATTTATAAACTTATCTTCAATCTATCACATTCAGGTCATCTTCCTGCCCATGGTCATCATCAATCTGCTGCTCCAGAAAAACAGAAGTCACCACAGCCAATAATCCTCAATTAGATGTAGATCTGAAATTTGCTTTCTTCATCTTTTCAACAAGAGGATATGTATTCAAAAGCCTTCACAAGATTTGACCTTCAAGAGTCTTGTCAAAATACTTGATTTCTAAACTTTTGAGTGAAACAAGTAAAATCATATGTCTTCACTGTGATTGCACGCAAAAATCAGACTTCATCCTTCTTCTCCTAATTTTCATTCTTAATGCTATAGAGATTCACTTATGCTCTCAACCTTACTATTATTTTAAATTCTAGTATACATCACTTCATGGTTCAAAGCTTTAGATTGAACCACTAAATATTAGAGTATACACCTTCAAGTTGTTCCAGTATATATATCTTTTGATTTACCAATCTTCATCCCTATATGCCTTCCTTCCTTTTGTCAATGTTTGCAATCCGATCCTAGGACCTGTTATTTTACTCGAAGTAGACATCCAAATTCCTTGAGTCCATCCTCCAATTTCATGGACTTAGGATGTATCAAGGTCTTTGAAATACCTCAAACATGGCTTTCCATATGGCAGCCATCTTTCATCCATACTTGAGAATGTCTTTGGCTGTGATCATTTGTCCTTTAGTCGTCAAATCCTTTTGCATTATTCTCCTTCAAATATTCATCTACTTTCCTTGTTGATGGATATGAAAGACTCCTCATGGATTGTATTCTTGGACTTGCACATACTTGGGATTTATGACCAAAGCCACCACAGGTGAAGCATCTTAATGTGTGACGGTTAGCAGTAAAATGTCCAATTTTGTCACATGTCCAGCATCTAATTGTGTTACTTCGACTTCCAACACTTCTTCTTCCATGGAATGTGCAGTCCATAGCCTTGTGGCCAAAACTACTACATGCATAGAAATAACCATTAAAATTATTTTCATACCTGGAATTAAATGGTCCCTTATGTAACATAGACCTTTTTGTTGATTATGTCCTTCTTTATCCTTGTTGATCATGACACTTTTCTCTATTGTCTTTATGACTTCTAGATTTCTCTTCAAATTTTTTTTAAGATGGCTGGGGAATTTCTCCTTCTTTAGAATTCTTCTGTGACTTGTCAAATCCTATCCCAATATTTTCATGTGGAGATCTCCGATGGCTGAGAATGTGATCAAAGATCATAGAACCTTTTCCAAACTTTGACTTGGTTATTAATTCATCATTTTCCTTGACCAAACTTTTTAAAGAAAGAATTTTTTGTTCCTGTCTTTGGCAGATTTCATCTTTCATATTGAGTCTCCTTCTTATATATTCTTCAAGATTGTTTTCAATTTGTCTTATCAAGCCTTGACATTCCTCTTGAGATTTTTGCAGTTGATTCTTTAGAGAATGGTTTTCTACTTTGAGTTCTGAGAGTTCTTTCTTATTTTTTTCAAGACTTCCTTCATATTTAGCTACTAGAGTTTGAGACATGCTTAATCTTGCTATTTCTTCTTTCAAGGAATCAATTTCATCTTTTTGAGTATTACATACCTTTTCTTTGTCATTTAATTGTCTTGACATGGATAGTTGTGCTGCTTTTCTTTCTTGACAATTTTCTTTAGCTTGCTTTTTTATCATCTTTCTTAAGTCATCAATCTCTTCTAGTGCATCTACAAGTTTCGACTCATAATTCACAATACCTTCATCAACTTCTTCAATCGTATGAGAGAAATCGTCACATTCTGAGTTATTACAGACAGAGTGTTTAGGTGAACATTTACCTTCATGGTTGATTGAGTTCATCAAGATCGTAGTGGCTTCAATTTCCTATCCTTTGACTGAATATAGATCCTTTAGTTTGTCCCAAATCTCTTTACCTGAGACACATTGTCCTACCCTTCCTTTGACACGATCAAGTAATCCATCTAGTATAATTTCCTTGGATTTTGAGTTGTAAATTCTAGCTTCTTTCTGAGTTGTCGATCTTTGGAGGGACATAACCATTTACAATTGAACTCCATAAATCATACCCAGCTGATTGCAAGTACAACTTCATCTTTACACTCCATATTGCATATACGTTCTCATCAAAGAGAGGTGCTCCATTTTTTGAATAGTCCATGTGTCTAAGGATCTCCTTCAATCTAGTTAGGCTCGTGATGAAGGCCTGGCTCTGATACCAATTGTTAGACACAATGGTACACTGAGAGGGGGGTGAATCAGTGTTTTTGAAGCTTAAAACTTTTCCAATATTTAAAATATTGTTACTGATTACATCTTTACAATTATGATAATGCAAGAAGTATAATAGAAGGAATGATAATCATCAATCACATACACATGATAGAGACAGAAAAATATTCATCATTATTTGAGCACCTACTCAAATGAGGCTGCAACCTTTGTTTACAAATTCCTTCTTGTGGAGAGCACCAACCCTCTTGTTTTCCTTAGCACCCACTAAGATAACATTCTCCAGCTACTACTGGATGGAAGCACCAACTTCCACTTGTACAGAGAAGACACCATGTTTTTCCTAGCACCACCCTACCACCCTTGTTTCTTACATTCATACATGTCCCTTACAATATGAAGAAAAAAAAATATAACAATGCATACCAACTATGTTCTGATCTATTTCTGGATTTTCTTGGGCACTTTCGTTCCCCTCATTGTCTCTCTTTTGGATATTCTTAAAAGAACTCATGTTCCTCTTTCATTCTGCAATCCCCACTTCTATGATGGTCCATGCACCAGCTCTCTTACTACAGAGAGCACTCACTTCTCTTCTTATCTCCCATCCTTTTATAAATTTCAATTTGTAACTCCTTTACCTGTCCGTGCGCCTGATGATCCATTTCCATAACCGATCAAACTGTTTGATGCCTTATGATAGAAAAAGGATTTCAATCACTGAGTAATCATGAGTTTCTGCAACGCATCTTTGCCATTTGGATTATTCTACTATTGTCATTTTCTACAACTCGTCTTCTTTCACACTTTTTCTTTTTTTGCAAATCAAAGTTTTAGTAGTCCTAGTTCTGTAGTACTGGTTCCGCACCAATCATTCTGCACCATTGATCTTCTTCGGGCTCTCTCTGACCGTTGATATGAGAAGAAAATCAGATATCGGATATGTGATTTTTTCAGATATCATTCCACGATTTTCACTTTCCTCCTTCCGCACATCTTTTTCGCATGACTTCTTCTGCACTATCAATTTTGTGCGGCCTCTCTACTGCCCGTTGATCTGAAATCAAACACCTACTTCTGTACATCCTTTTCTGCAAATTCAATCTGTGTCGTCGATTTCTTGTACAACATTTCCCGATCTTCGATCTTAGATCTGGTGCAGGATGTGGATCCCGAGTTTTTAACGTTTTGTTAAACCACTTCCATACTTTTTTGCTTTCTGCCTTCCACTTGCAAAACTTCTTCTGCACCATCGATTGTTTGTGCATCTTTTTTCAACCGTCGATCTTAGATATAGTGCAGGTTGAGGACCCCAAGTTTTCAACATTTGTTTAAACCACTTCCATACTTTTCACTTTCCACCTTCCACTTGCAAAAATTCTTCCGCGATGTCAATTTCTTATGCACCCTTTCTTGACTGTTGATCTTAGATATGGTGCGAGATGCAGACCTCGGGTTTTCAACATTTGTTTAAACAACTTCCAGACTTTCCTCTTCCACCTTCTGCTTGCAAAACTCCTTTCGTGTCGTCGATTTTTAGTGCACTTTTTTCTGATCGTCAATATTAGATCCGGTCCAGGTTGTGGATCCCAGGTTAACAACATTTGTTTAACCAACTTCCATACTTTTTGCTTTCTGCCTTTCTCCTGCAAAAACTCTTTCTGTGTCATCGATTTATTGTGCAGGTTCACTCTTGACCATCAGATCTGTTCATCAGATTACCTTTCAAACTTTGCAGATTTTCTCTTGGCCATTGATTTATTGTGTGGGTTCACTCCTGACCATCAAATCTGTTCATTTGATTACCTTTCAAACTTTGTGGATTTTCTTTTGACCGTTGATTTCTTTTGTGGGTTCATACTTGACCGTCAGATCTGTCTATCAGACTCAAACTTTGTGGATTTGCACCTAAGTCCTCTACTTATCTAGATCATATGCTTGGAACTATGTTGCCATCAATGGAAACCAAATCACACTCTGATCTATTTCCATATGATCGCAAAACCTCCAACAATGACTTTGTCTGGCAGGAGAAGGGGACAATCTTGTGCATAAGATATTCATTATTGTGCTTACAATTGCAAGAGAGGGGGGAAATCATGTGCAATTATTTTCCTTAATTGGAATCATTGGGCCTTATAGGAGAGGGGAACAATCCTGAGCATGTGACCTAGTTGTTGTGCTCATCTTGCAGGAGAGGGGGACAATACTGGACAAGATAGTTTAATCTTGGTAAGTGGTTTTCTAGTAGAGGGGGACAATCATGTTAAGAAGACCACATTGGCCATATCTTGTCATTTGAGAGAGGGATACAATATTGAGAAAGAAATCACAGTGATCTTGATCTTGTCTTTTGGGAGAGGGGGACAATCTTGGGAAAGAGGGGTTAGAGATCACACCATTGTTCTGAAGGAGGAGTGAAATCTTATGGTTGAGTATTATCCTTAGGGATTGACTTAGAATATACCTTCTCGTGTGAATTCCAAGACCTCGGCTCGAGGGTGACCTGCACAGGTAATATTTTCTTGATAGTGTCTAAGGATGGGAGGAAAGTTGTTTGGTTTATGTCAGTTGTGCCTTATAAAATATAAGCACTTATGCTATTATTTACTTTTTGTATGTTGTTGTACATGTGCACATGAAGGCTATTGGATATCTGTCACTATATGTTTTTAAATTGTATATATTCTCATGGTGAATGGCTAACCCTATGTTGGTAAATGGGCAACTCACAGATAGGTATGTTGATGTATTAAAACTAGTGGTTTCTAGCTAGCTTCTTACGGATTTTATGATTGTGGGAGGTCTGATTTTAAGACAACCCATATGGTCGTATATGGTTGTTATAGATAATATTATCCATTGGGTTATGGTTGCAATTTAATGAGGATAAATGCGATCCAAAGGTAGTGGTACAAATGTGTTATTTGTGGTAGAATAAACTACTAATTTGATGTATGTTTTAGGAGGCTAGTTTTTATAAATTATGAACAATTATGGGTTTGATATTTTTACAGTACATGTGGTCATACATGATTGTACCATATCAGGTCCTGCATGGGATATAGACTGATAATTTCACGTATTTAAATCTAATATGCATTAATGTATAAATTTGCTTTAAGGAAAGTTAGTAACGTTGATTTTATTGAGATGTTTAGAAGCTAGTATTTGTCGAATTATGTTCATGAGTAGGACTGATATATGGCCATGAATGGATTCAAAAGATCATAGTCTATATGATCTTATAATTATTAAATCATTATTATAAATTTTCTTATGAAAAGGTGTTTAAATTCCACCTCCTTAGCAAGTATAAATGCATGAATGTTTATGGTCTAAAATGGAATTATGTGAAGAAGTATGAATTATCTATTTGATTGGATGGCTACAGGAATTTTCCCATATGTGTTATAATGACAGTTATACATCATGAGAAAGGGTTCTATTTTTAATGTATCCATGAGTCCTTACATTGCATTACATGTAGATTGGGGAACTAGGTTGTATTAGAAGGGTGGTCTTTCTCAATGGTTGAATGTCCTTGAAATTTTTAATTGTTTGGCATGTTAGCCTAACCCTTAAGGCCATTATTTCGATGTGCTTAGATTATATTCATCCATCCCCTTTATTAAAGGGCCTGGTTACTCGACCTTTGTATGTATTCCAAGGTTGGGTATGTTACAACCATCGATGCAAAGAGATGAGTGAGACCACTCAACTCATCCAAAAAGTGATTTAATTTTATTGTTAAATAATGATATCATTTAATGAAATAATTGTCTATTTGAAACGTTAAAACATTTCAAAACTGTAACCAAGTGTGTTGGAATTTCTTCCTACAACCATACTTTGAAAATCTTGGAATATTGTCATTATCTGCTTTGTTTCCCATCGCACATCTTCTTCTACCTTCTGTAAACTCTCCACAAGGTCAGAACTAATGTGTTTCGATGGTGTAATCCCTACTGACTCTACTACTTGTCACATTTTCTGGTGTATAGGGTAAATAACACATGTAACTCTTTCTGCTTTGGCTTGCAATTCTGTGACTTTTTCAGTCCTCTACTTCAGTTGAGTTCGCAGTGCTGCGACTTGCTGTTGTAGTTTCTTCATCTCAGCTAACTTAGCCATTTTCTTTGCTAAGGGAAATTTATTCATCTGATTTGCCTCTATCTCAGCAGTGCGCAATTGCTCTACAACTTTCTCTAACTATGTATCGTCAATCAACGCTTCCCACATATGAGAAACTTGTTCGTCTGCCTTGGCACAAAGTGCATCTGCCTCTTCTATCTTCTTCGCGGCCTCTGTTATTGTCTTCCTTTCTTCTTCAAGCACCTTTGGTGGTGTACTGGGTCTCACTTGTGCTTCCAACTCCGTGACCTTTCTATGGAGGTCTTCTACTATTTCTCCAAGTCGAATGACCTTTCCCTTGACAGACATTTCATTTGTTATGCCTTCATCTGCAAAATTGTTGCAAGCAAGTGTTAAAGCGTTGTCGATTTGGTGCATGTCCTCCTCCTAGGTTTTTGCTTTCTTCTCAATTTCTTTGATTGTTTTATTCATCTTAATAACAGTCTTATTCGATGATCGAACTTGCTTGATCAATGTGCCTTCTCTAACCTTCATTTTCGTGACTGTGACATTTTGTATTGCATAAACTCTATACAACAACATTTGAGAAAAAATGATGGTGACATGGCCCAAGTTCTTCTCCATGGTATTCAAATCTGTAATTCCCAGGTCAAATGCTTCTCCCACCAATCAAGTCTTTATTGGTGGAATAGGTATCGACACATTAGTTGATCTCTCTTCTGACAGACTAGCTAAGTCATGCGCCACTGTCACTTGTGGTCTGTAGTCAGCTATGACCTATACTTCTTTGACTACTTTGTAGAGTGTTTGTAGTAAATTTGTAATACTACATGTTAGCTCTATTTGGCGCTCATCCATTTTCTTCAGGATTTGTGTAGTGACTTTTGTCATTGCTTTCGTCAAAAGGGTAAAATTATTGCTGGCAAGGCCGACAGTTCATGATGTTTTGTCAGCCTTCCTTTTCTTATGCCTTGTCTTAGTCTACTCTATCTGCTTCTTCTTATCTCCCGCTACTGTATATGTTGGGGTTGCACTAGAATCATTATGGGGAGGGTTGGAAGAATTATGCGGATCTTGTGTTGCTAGTGGTGGGTCCCCTCCCTATTCTCCATCCTTTTGCATTTGTTGATCCTTCTATCGCAAGTCTTCTTCTGCAGATAGCAGGTCATCAGTGATAGGGACTCACCATTCTTCTGGCCAATCCTTGGTAATGGCCTCAACTTCTTCTTCAGATAGCAAGTATTGTGTTTCTAACCATTGTTGCTGTGGATCTTGTCATGACTACAACAACATATGATGGGGCCCAATTATAAACTTAAAAATGTTTAGAAACCGTTGACCAGTCTCCTTCGTAGTTCTTGCCTACTTTCTCACCTGATATCATAGGGCCTCTCCATGCATAAATAATTTTACATTATTGTCTCTATATCTCTCCTTGATATCTTTCTCTAACCATAGATTCTATGATCAAGCTCCTTGACATCGAAATGGTATATCTACCCCTTGGTAGTTCGTTGGTTCTGACCATGTGACAAACGAAATCAAAATGAGTAACCAGGAATAACGGAATGCGGTACCTTTTTCCTGCGACTCCTATGCATCTTCTAATGACTCATTTAGTAGATAGTGCAAATAGTTCATTTGAACCCCCTCCCAAAAGAGTTCAACCGTTGTGATCATTCCTACAGTACATTGGTTCGGTCGTATCTTCCGTACCAACTTGGTAGCTAAAACCTTAGCTGTAAACCGAACAATGTGGTCATTGATGGAGGATATTAAAAATCTTATGGTATATCTAGAAAAATCATATTTATATTTAAACTTGTTTGCCATCAGAGTGTCCTGGTATTTTTTTTTTAATGGTGATGGTTCTACGCCTATAAGTGAAATCCCTGTAATTGTTTCTATCAGCTCGACATTCACATAACTTTTTCTTTCAAGCCATAGGAACCCACCATGGAATGATACCAGTAATTGTTTGACACATGCATTCAACTCTGTGCTTCGGCTGAAATGTGGCATATACGTCAACGATAGTAAACCTACTTGGTCCAGTCCTATTTCCCATTCCAATGGAAATAAGAACTTCGGGTTATCCAATGTATCTTGTACAAGAACCATGTAGTTCTTCATATCCAACTCTGGAACTTTTTCTATGTCGCGATCGATAAAGGTCATATTCTTAAGGTTTGGAGGAATGTTATGTGATACCTGAACTCCTTTCGACATAGCTGGTGCTACTAGTGGGTACCATTCATTCTTTGGGACTCTAACTTTAGGTGCATCGTATTGTCTTGGAGGAATATATGGTGGTAGCAAAGTCGTAGAACCTGGTTCTTCCTCCTCCTCTGGTGGTGTTGGAGCTTTCTTCTTTTGGTTTCCAGAGCGCTTCCCCATTGATGAACCAAGTGGGTCTAGCTGTAACCTCACATCAGGGATGAATGGAATTTGTTCAGCTTCTTCTGCAGCCACGACCAATGGTGGAACATATCCAGCAGTGTCTTCCATAATGGGTGTGGGTGATGCGGTCGTAATACCAAATTCTACAACTATAATAGTACTGGAAATCAAAATAACCATGCTCCATGGAAAACTTGGTTTTGCTTTTGCACTTGCACACAACAATCTATTTCTCGAATGTAACAGAATGAATTGAAACTTGGGCGCGAATGCTGATAATGTCTAGTAGTTCATTCTGTCAATTGTCCACACAAGCAGGAAACTAATGGAAAGGTAGTTTTCCTTTCTGTCACATGGTTTGATCGTTCGAATGATTATTAGGAAACTTTTATGCATGTCACCACTCGCCTGCCACATCAGTGGTAGTTATTGTGCAATAAATACAGAAGTGACCAAAAATCATGTTGCCAAAATCTATCAGGATTTTAACTTAATTACGGTCGCCTTTGAATTAATTACGACCAACTGTCATTTTTGTGCCTCCATTTTAACTTGCGACAACAGCACTCTTCCTATGATTTGTATTCAAACTTCAACATTTTCCCTTTACTATGATAGATGGTTTGTCTTCGCCATCATTTCTACTCTTGCAATAGACAAAGATTCTGTGACAGTTCTCCTCTCTCTGCAACATACTAGCAATTTGCGACGCTTTTTTTCTTCTTCCGACAGCTCATATCCTAAGATCAAAACAAAAAATTTCAGAGGTTTTTTTTTTATTCAGTCAACCAAGTCGCAGATATCTTGGTAAGGCTTTAGCCAGCTTCCATCTACCATTCCTCTTACAGGTATTCCATCAAACTTCTATAGCTGCATTGTGCCTCCGTTAGTGATATGAATTCCAATATACGGTCCTAGCTAGTGTGTTTTTAGTTTACCCAGATGTTTGAAGAATTTTCTATCATACAAAATAATGAGTCCTTCGACCTAAAATTACTTGTTTTTTATGTGGCGATCATGTCATATTTTATGTCGTTATTTCTCAATGTTTTGATGATATCCTGCAACAAAATGATCTTCTTCCAACTGTGTCAGCTGCGAAAGTCTTTCCTCGACAACACCAACATATGTCATCTCCATGATCACAACAATCCTTAGGCTGGGTACAATGTATTCCATCGGCATCACAACTTCTTATCCATAAACCAAGTGAAATGGAGTTCGTCTTATCAACAACTTATAGGTCATGTGATATGCCCCAAGTACTGCAGAAATTTTTTGATCTTGGTCATCTCTTTGGACATTGCAAATCTTTGTCAACACATTCTCAAAGATTTTGTTAAATGCTTCGACAACACCATTCACTTGAGGGTGATATGGCATTGTCTTTCTCTATTGTATTGGGAATTATTTTGTAAGTTCTTGAATCAATTGATTGAAAAAGTGTGTGCCTTTTCTGGCATCCAAATCTAGTCACAACATTTTCAAACAAAAACTTAGCAGTAGTCGTAGAAGTACAATCTTTTACTGGTGCTACTTCGACCCATCTGCTTAGGTAGTCGGTCGCGGTAATAATATATCTTGCACCTGTGCACTTCCCTGTTGGAATAATAGGACCCACGAAATATACGACCCATTTTTCAAATGCCTACAAAGTTATTTCAGGTACTAATGGCATTTCATCTCATCGAGATGACTTTTCAGTCCTTTGACATACATTACAACTATGATAGTATTCTCGGGCATCTGCATGAATGGTTGGCCACCACAACCCTGCTTGCAATATCTTTCGCATTGTAGCTTTTCTAAAAAAATGGAATCCTACAATGCCATCATGTGCTTCATTTAGTATCATTGGTCACTCATGTTCCAAGATGCAGTGACAAAGAATATCATCAAGTCCCATTTTATATAACTGTTCAGGGATCAACTGGAAATCTGCAACTCGCAAAACTAACTGCTTCTTCTGGGAAATAGTAAATTCACCCGATGCATATCTTGTACTAAAAAAATGTATGATGTCTTTCTAATGATCATCAAACATTGTTATTGAAAATAGTTGCGCATCAGGGAGACGATCGTCAAGGTTACTAGGTTCGTTGCCACTTTCGATCCTCGAGAGATGCTCTGGTCCCGAATTCAATCAAACCAGTTTAACAATGACTTCAAATTCAAATTCCTAAAAAATGAGAAGACACTGGAAAATTCCCCCCCCCCTACCTACGTATTGAGTAGGTATTTCGATGTTGAATGATTTGTGTACATTTTGAAATGTCCACCAAACAAATAGTGTTTGAATTTCTGCATAACGTATACCATAGCTAATCCTTCTCTTTCTGTCATGGTATAGTTCTTCTCTGCTATTGATAATTTTCTTCTAGCGAAGGAAATAGGATGATTAACTGACCCTTCTCCAGGCTATTCTAGTACCATGCCGAATAGATGATGCATCGACATGTACACGAAATTCCTTTTCCAGTCTAGAAATACAAGTATGGGTGTTATAACCATCTTGTTCTTTAAAGTGTCCCGACTTTATTGGAAATAATATGTCCACTACAAATTAACATCTTTCTTCAATAACTTCTTCATTGGAGCAGTCACCTTCACGTATACTTTAATAAATTTTTGATAGTATCCTATATGTCCTAATGTGGCTCTCAGTTTCTTAACTGTGGTAGGTGGTGGTACATCGACAATAATTAAAATTTTGGCAGGGTCGACCAAGATTCCATCATGACAAACTACATGGGCCAATAGAATTCCAAACTAGGTACAAAAGATACATGTCTTTAAGTTCAGTGAAATTTGATACTAGCGACAACATTCCAACATCATCCTGAGGCTCTCGATATGATCCTTAATGAGCCCAAATACCGTCCAATCGTTGAAGTATACCTCAAGAAATTTATGGATAAAATCTTTGAAGGCGTCCACTGCTATCTTGGAAAAAATGATGGGAGCATTCTTTAGTCCAAAGGGAATTATTGTGTATTAGAAACAACCCCACTTCATCCCAAAGGTTGTCTTGTGTCAGTCTTCCTTTGTGATTCTAATGTGATGCTAGCTAGAGAACCCATCAATGAATGAGTAAATCTCTTGACCCACGATACTCTCCAGCACCTCATCTGTCAATTGAGTTGGAAATGGGTCATGTAAACAAGCATCCTTCAATTTTCTTAGGTCGACACAAATCCACGCTTCACTAGTAGACTTTTTATCTTGCACTACTCTCGGACTGATCCAATTTTATTCTTCTAGAGGCTCTATGATACCTACATCCACCATTCGGTCCAATTCTGCCTTGACTTTTTCTTTATACCGGGGATTCAATCAGTATGGTCACTACTTGACAGGTTTTGTGTTGGGATTTAAAGGTGTCTTCATTTCTCCAAGGTCTTCAACAATGCCTTTCATCTCTGAGAGTTTCATAGGAAACAGATCCTGAAACTCATGCAATAGATCTGTGATCTTCTCGGCAGTATCGTCATTCAAATTACAATCTCCAATATTGGCAAATTTTGGATTTTCTGGGGAGCAAATGTTGGTTTTATTGACTTTTAGTGTCAACTCATAAATTGGTCATTATAAATACCAAATCCTTCCACTATGCATGTACCTTCAGAATTTGGGATGTTTACGTCAAGTGGGTCATCATCATCAGGTTCTCCCGCCACATTATAACACTCCATCCAGTGTTGGATTGTTGTGTTGCGCTGATTAAAGTTTGTCATTGCGACATGGATATCTTCAAATTTTTTTGTCTTGATTACTTGCAATGCGGGGTCAATCGATGGATGATCATCGAAAAATTCAAATGTGTGTATGAAGGTAGTAGCTAATTCACCCCTATTCAATAGTTCCTTGTCGCAGCTCGACTGACATATACCAGTTCCTTGGTATCATGTCTAATGTGTGTATGAACTGATGAACCCATTCTTGTATCGGACATGCCTCCCATGTCGTATGAAAATACTCTATATATTCGACAGGATTAGTCAATCTTGTATATTTTCAATGAGTATGGTTGATTTCTTCTCCAAACCTTATCTCCATCAATCTTTGACATTGTGGCCATTATGAGATGGATTCTTTATGTGCAACCCATTATTAGGCGGGTGTAGCTTTCAGTGCAAAGTCGAAGGCAGATAGGAGCTGATGTTCTGTGAATTTTTCTTTGAACTCTGTCAACAAATATGTAAGGTTATGTAAACCTTCATATGTAGGTAGATCACTTACCTCACTTCCTACCAGTTGCACAGACCATGTAATTCTTGTGCACTTTCTCATGGATACTTCATGCATCATATTATGCCAATTTTCCAATGCTTCGCCAGAATCTAATGTACATCATCTAATACTTCACCAACTAAGCTTGTTGTTGGCCATTGGATTTACATAATCGTCCCTTGTAGAAGTGATGTTGTAAATATGGTCGAGATAGTCTCCTTGTTCTTCACTTTTTACTGGCTCGACGTATCTCTGACCTACGAGCGGACGATTGGTGTGACCACCCTTATATTTGAATCTTCAAATGTTAATATTATTTTCTTAAAATCGACAATGGTCTGATTATCAATCACCTAGTCAATCCCAAAAAGCACAGGATACACGTTCGTGTCATCGACAATGTCGATTATTTCAAAGTCAACATACGTTCTCAGGCCTTCTACCTTGATTCAGTCGACTGATAGGTAGGACTTTCGATTGATTTTCTAATCTGAGCAGAATAGGAGACCACTCCAGTTACAATTTCCCCATGCTTTCCCATGTTTTTCTTGTCATAATGTTGACATCAGATCCCAAATATAGGATAATATCGCCATATCATAATATCCTATCTGGACATTCATGCTTAACTCGCAACCAATCTTTAATCTTTTTACCACATGGTTGACTCTTTTGTCTAGTCACAGCTCTTCTTGAGGTTCTTCTATTAGATATGTCAATTCCATGACAACATCTTTATCTTGTATTAGCGATAAGCAACTTTTAAAAAATTCTTTAATCTTACTAACATTTCCCGTCGGTTGCTTTTGGAAGAGTTGATCAAACCTTTCTGACGTCTCCATTGTTGGTCTTCTTGGTAATGTAGTAGCATGCATCGATGCTTGATTATTTTCAATGAATTATGGTCCTGTGTCCAAGAATACTTCCTTTTCTCTTTTGACGTCAAGTAGCATTTTCTTTTGTGCCACTAGTCGCACCTGCAGTTATTCATGTTGTGTTTCATGGTATTCTCCAATTGTAACACCTCCCCTTGTCACGATAGAAATATTTGGTTCCCTCGACTCAGTAGAGATATTTTGAATATTCTAGTTGGGGTTCAGATTAGGATTCTACAGAGGGTTTGGATTTCCCACATTTTTAGCCTTCCACTTGGCAATCAACTACGGACACTGTTTGATAGTACGACCAAAGGCTTTGTAATATAACATGTATTTGTAGGGCTTGCACGGTCCCTAGCAAAATGTCCTGGTTTCCCACAATTATAACATATGGTTTGGCCTCTTCCATAACCAAATCCTCCTCCTTGTCCCCGACCTTGAAAATTTCCACCCCCCTTTGTTGAGGGTATTGCTGCTACGGGTATTGATTTTGTGGATACCAGGGCTGAGGATATTGAGCTTGAGCTTGCTCAGCTTGCATTTGCTCTTTATTTTTCATTAAATAGGTGTCGATCATTTTCTCCTGCAACAACTGGAATGCTATGTAGTCCTTCTCATCATGGCCTACTGATTTACAATATAAACTAGCTGGCGCATTTACAATCTTTTGTAAGTACAAACACTCCTCCGATCGATGGCCTCTGGTTTGGCATATTATACACCAAGGAATCCCTTGTGTATTTATCAAATTCAACGCTCCTAATGCGACATAGTTCATGAACGTCAGGAAATTGTCCTTGTTGTGTCCTTCAGTTATGCATCTAGTACACCAGATTTCTTCTTGGAATTCCTTCCCTTTAATTATGTCCTGGAGTTGCAGTGTGAGGTTGGATAGCTGCAACTAAATTTGTATCATTCTTGCACCAGTCTCTCCTACAGGTGAGGATTCGAGCTTCATGGACAACTCCAGCGCTTCGGTCTGTGACACAATCTTTTGTTGCATCAATGGAATCCGAATGTGCGGTAACATCGCTACAATGAACCATTATTTGTGCTTTGTGTCTAACACCTGGAAGCTTACATTATCCATCAGTGTCTTAGATATTTGGTTGAAGTCCCACACAGACTCCATCAACAATTGCTTAATCTCTTTAATCTTTATAATACACTGAGATTCATATTTGGGCTTTCTGAATTCATCTATTAGTCCTGCTCGAATTTGGTCAAGTGTTTTATGTGTGACTCCTGTCGAAACCACATAGAACTTCATATACCAATCTAGCGCATGACCCCTCAGGGTTGTGATCATTTGTGCCTTTATTTATTGCTTCATCTTGGACTTGTCACACACTCCATATGAATTCACATAGAAACCAATGTTGATGTGGGTCTTATAATCCATTTTCGTTGAATATCAATATCTTAATATCATTCCCAACCATTATATTGGTCCTTTGTACTGCTAGATAATTTTTCTGTCTAACGGGACTTCCTTTTCCACTATTCCCACAATTAGTATTACTTGTATTGACAAACCCACTGGGAGATGAGATTCTAGACCTTACCTTCGGAGACATACACAAAGTCGTAGGTGTTTCGTATTCGTACTTTGCATATGTAGCTTCTTCTTCTTCTTCTCTCTCAGGAATAGGCTAATATTCCTCTTTCTTGTCGCAAGAACCTCCGTCAAAGTGTGATGTCAACTCATAGTCTTCTCCTCTAGTCGAACTGCAACTTGCTCTTCTTGTCATAGTTCTTCTTCTTTTCCCTAACCAAAATTTCCTTCCACTTCTTAGACGTCCACCCTCTAGTGCAGTTCCGCTATCACTAGGGAACATTTTAGCTTACTTTGCTCCATTTTTCTCGCATTTCTTCTACGACATAACCCGTATTTTTAAACACAGTTATTTACTTGTAGGATTCCATTCTCAAGATGATCCATTTCTCGCATACAAGCATTTTGATCCAAAATTTCAAAGATGTCAAATACCTTCCTCTGGGTCCTTGCAAAAATTATCTTTCTACTTCACTATATGACCTTATAGTGTTGACGACAAATTTTGTGATATATCCACCAAAAATACTATCAACCCAAAAATCAACATCCCTATATATGGGGTTGCTAGTTCTTTTTATCCTTTGAATTAGCTCAAGACCCCACTCTGTCAATTCTCCTCCTTGGAACAATTTTCATTGGGTTGCTAGCTTCAACAACCATTCATACAACAAAATAGGAAACTCACAAAAGAAAATTTCATGAATATTCGTATAGAGGTATCGCTCCAACCACTTTGTCGGATTCAACCGTGATCCTTCACTTTCTTCTCATGCAAACTCTAATGCTTTAAAATCCACCCACTTTTGAATTTTTGGCTTCGTCAGATACCAAAACATATCCATCACAAAATGATTCACGATCCTAGAAACAGAACCATTTGTTGGTGTTTCTCCCTTTGACCCAGGTTCAGACCCTTATTTGTTTGTCAACAAAGCCCAAGATATCGACTCGATAGAGAAGACTCAATCGACAGCACCTGCGACGCAGATGCAGTATCACGTGAGATATTTCTTATGGGTGACTTTCATAACCAAGTTTTTGTAGTTGTGTGGGGATTTCCTCTTCCTTCACACCTTGCTATCTTGCTTGACTAAAGCCAATGGTCATATTACTTTATCTTATTGTGTGCATTCAAAATGTTTCTCTACTTATCCGTCGATAGAGATTACACCAGTATATACTGTTCCTTATTGGCGATTCCAACGAACAATAGTGGGACATATACATGTAAGGACTCATTCATAAGAAAATACATACATCCATTCACAACATACATTCATTCGACATAAGCATATTCATCAAATATACACAAACAACATTTAACGTGGAAACCCATTCAAGAAAAATCACAAAGGCACTCTTCATCTGACTTGAAAAATATATGGTACCTTTTGTCTCCTCGCTCCACTTACAGACTTTGTTCTAACTCTTCTCTACAATCTATGCATACTTCTCTCTTTTCTCATGCTCTCTTGTCTCGGGTCTCTGAAATTTCCTCTCCTTCACCGTACTGTTGATTCGCACACAGCCTCGATCAACTCTCTCTTCTCTACAACTCTTCGAGCCTACTTCTATTCTAAGGCAAAAACCTGCAAAGACCTAGCGAGAGCGTAACCCACACACATATTGGGTTATGCCTTTTATAGACTCTTACATGTCATAATCAACTGAATTCATTTTGTTAGTTGATAAGCTATCATTGTATTCTTGTTCATTTAGTTGCAACTGTCAGTAGGCACTATCGACCCAAAATACAAAGATGCTTTATTCCCTAAAGCATGTGTTATCCTAACTAACTTCTTACCCATGTTTTCTTGAGTTGCCCTTTTCAACCGTTGCACATCTTCTTCTATCGCGACTGATCTCGTCGCATCTTCCCTTCTGTCACGCACTCTTCCCTCATGACTGCTTCTGTCACATCTTTTCCTCTATGGCTGCTTCTTATGTTGTATCTCTTTCTCTCTCGACTGCTTTCTCTGTCACAACTTTCCTTCTATCGCAACTTCCTTTACAGCTTCTTCCTCTGTCGTAGATCTTCCTCCATTGCAACTTCCTTTGTCACGTGACCAGACTCTTCATATTTTCGAGTTGAATTCTGGTTGAATTCTGCCTATCTTTTCCTAGGTCCAACAGAGTGCAACTTCAAAAAATTCAATAGAATAGTTTGCACATTACAATCACTAATCTGAATTCAAGCTTCTTTGATGTTAATGGTTTTGTTTCAAATTGGTTTTCCAATTTGGGCTACTTGTTGGCATTGGAAAAACCAATGCTCAAGTAGATAATCAATTGCACTTGGTCATTTTAAAGTGCCTACATAATGCTTTGTCCCTTCATTATACACTCATAAACTCCCATGCGTATGAATGTATCCAACACTAACGCTTGTGGACTTTAGGACAATGACTATAGTTAAATAAGCAACCCACACCTTAGATTGAGAGTGAGAGTCAACAATACAATTTTTCAGGCGTTTGCACAGTGATGGTTGATTATACAATTCCCAAACCATACATGTTGATGTATTTTAGTGTGATAGAATCTAGGGGACGACTGCAGATGAGTATTACTGTGTGCATCGAAAAGCACAAACATTTGTAAAAAGCAATCAACAATAGGCCAAAACCTCGGTCATAAATATTAAATCATCAACAACCCGAAATAATTTTAAGCAACCATAATTGACCAACCAAAGAACCAACGGGAATAATAGACTTGGATGGTCAAGCACAACCTTGGTGTTTGCAATGTTTCACCAAGAAAACATCAACATTCTGAGTGTTTACCATCACCAATAAATTTGTGTTGATTGTCACATGCAAATATTTAATGGGAATTTCATATATATATCCAACTCTATCCTGGCCATCATTGCAAACAACCACATCAACAAGCTACCATTGAAATGATAACATTTTTTTAACCTCAGTAGTTATTGTGTTGCTTTAGCTATGCAACCTTGTTATAATGGACATTACATATTATATAGATAATAATTATAAGCTAAAAAGGAATTTATGAGGTAATAAGGTACATTATATAGACGCCCATTAGATGTAGTTTGGGTGGTTGGGAGGAATGATTGTTACCCTCCCCACTCAGGTTCAATTATTGTAAGTGACATGATGGTCTTGTTTATCCCCTATGTGATGATTGAGTGAATTATGTAATATGGCCGTGCCTTGATTCTTTGTTGACATATTTCCAGGTGGAAAAAAGTACATTATATAAATAACAATTAAATATATAGATAACAATTACAAGTCAAAAAAGAATTTACAAATGTGCATTGTTTACCTAATAATCATAAGTCAAAATAATAATTACAAGTAAAAGAAAATTTACCAAGTACATTGTATACTTAATAGTCAAAAGAGAATTTACAAAGTGCATTGTATAGATAACAAAAATAATTGATTGATTGGTTCAGATTAATGAAGCCCCCATAAAACATGATTTTGAAACCACTCTTTGAAGACATCCTTTGCTACTTGGGTCTTTTTAATGACATATCCTTTTATCATGTATACAGGGAGAGGAACATGACAATTGATTCTCTCTCCAAAATGGAGATTCATTTAGCAGAGAATTCGGTAATGTGTTGGTGCTTACTGAATAAAAAAATGGAATACAAATTCAACCTTTCCGAATGCATATTTAACTACAGAATATATTTCTATTTTGTAGGGATTTCTTTAATGTGGAATGATATGATTGTTTTGGCAGTAGATGTCTATATGCATATTATATTTGTGTGGGACTTTTTTTGCTATTACTATGCATTTTGCTCAGTGATAGGCTAAGGCGTCTCTATGTACAATGTGGTTCATCTTAATGAAATGGATTACTTTCTTTCTTTGTTTTCGTGGAAAAGAAATAACATAAAAAATTATAATATTTGAAAGTGAATTTACAAAGTACATTGTTTAGATAACAACAATAATTATAATAGTGAAATTGTTAATTAGAGTAAAATTAAAGTGAAGGGAATGCAATTATATCAACTTAAAAATTTTCATCTAAAATTTAAATGGGAAAACCTTTGTGTAGGTAATGTTGTATTTGCATATGTCTTACAAGTGTTGTAATTTTTCTTTAGTCTTTGATTCGATTAAGGGAATATTGATAAAATAAGGGGTTTTAAGAACTTTGTCAATTACCATGTTTGACTCGTATGCTTTAGTGATGATGACATCTTCTATATATTTATTTGGAGAATGGCTAGAGATATTACACTTTTGAGAGGAATCAGAGTCTGATGAAGGGAACATCATATTATTTGATATCAATAATTTGTTGATTAAATAAAACATATTTATATGAAAATTTTCAATGTACGAGATCAATCTGTGGTAATGGCATTGTTTTGAACAAATAAACTCATTAAAACATTATTTAAAAAAAATATTTAATTCAATGAACACATGTTTCTCAATTTTTGGTGCAATCCTAGAATTGTCACTTCGAAAATAATCATCTTCCTCTAGACAATTCTAGATTGTAAGATCAATAAGGTAAGAGGGTGACAAGTCAACAAACGAAGATTTTAATTTAGCTAATGGATAATTTTGATGCCTTGCTTAGCTAAAAGTTCAAACAATAGTTTTTCTTATTGTAAGTAAGTGACATGTTATCTATTCATATACACAAACAAGTAAAATATCTACTTGCCTTCAAAGAGACCAAGGAAGAAACTTTCTCGTTGACCCCCCTATAATAATATAGTAATATGTCAAAGTCCATATGCTTGAGTAATGCCATGTTCAAAATTTGAAAAAGTTTAAGTGCGTCTTAGCATAATCAAAACCAAAACAATATTAGATACAATTTCCCCCCTCACCATTAAGTCCAATGTTTTCACAACAATAGAAAGAAAACATAGAAACTGTAGCCATAGAGATAGAGGGGAAACATAGAGTTTTTGTGGTATTCATCATCATAATAAATAAATATGGGAATCCCGAGATGTTGGGAGACCTCCAACTTGGTTGTATTCCATTTTTCCTCCATCTCGTGTTTATCCACCATCCTTTAGAGCATTTGAACCATGGATGGATTTTGGAAAGAAATAATGTTTGTCATTTCACTGTTGCAACTCATCTTAGATACTACTTAGAAGGAGGTTGCCCTTGTATGAAGTTGAGTCCATGTGATAGGCTATGATTTCTTTTGTATGCTAGTAGAGGTTGAGGCTCATGTAATACTTGGTGGGTTTGCTCAGTGAAAACCTCATATTCAGGATGTTGTGTGCTAATTCTTCACCTATTCGCTAGTTGCCAATGGCAACTCTTATCCCACAAAGTGTATCCTCTATTTTGTCTAGATTTTGAATCGTGGTAGTCTTTTGTCAACCAACAAAACCTTGAGATATGTGTTGTACCTCTAGTTTAAGACTTTATGGGGGGGCATCCTTACAAGCCTTTCATATGGAGGAGTTGTCCTTGCCTTCATGCTTGGACTATGTTGGTTCAACCCCTCCCACTTTTACTTTTATTGGTGTTTCACTTTCGTCTTTGTTTCCTCTTCATCTTTCTTGAGTTCTTTTGATTCATAGACCAAAATTGGTATACTATAGTCCATATTTACCTTAGTGCACACCACCCCTTCCTATGTAAATTAATTTCTTAGCACTTATTGAATCCATATTGCTCCTTTGATGCTTGTTTCGTAGATAAAGTATGATGCGAGTGACCATCTTATATTGTGTGGGTATCATCACCAGAATGATATTGATCTCGAGCCAAAGAGCCATAAATCCCCATGACCATGGCCACTACATGATGCATTGACAAGTAATTGATCTATGCTTGAACCCAATGCATCAACCCTTGTCGAGCCTTCATTGGGATGTAGAACAGAGTTGGTGCATACCATATCCATTTTAGATCGCCATTCTCCATTATCCAAGTCTAAGTACAAAACCATCGTCAAGCATAGGTGATTTGCTGGATGGTAGGTGTTGTATTTGTTATCATTAATGAAGGGTGGGTGCCTATTGATGTTATCATTTGTTGCAATTATGGGCATCACCTTGTGCTTCCTTAACACCCCATATAGACAAACACCCATATTATAGTTAAAATATATATCAAAAACATGATAGGTATCATACTTAAACACAATAGTTAAAAAATGCAACGGAGAAAAATAATTAATATGAATAATAATGTGTTATACATTCTTGGTGTTTCGCCAATGCACTTGTTGCCAAAGGCATCTAGAGAAATATTAAAGGGGAAGGCCTCTGGTCCAAAGTGGTTACCAAAAAATACATTATTCCATTAACAATTGAAGAATGGATCAAGTGTCAAAATAAATCGACAAGGTATGCTTCTACAATGAGGAAGGCTCTTATTAATGTTTTTGAAGTGATTAGTTATGGTCTTGAATGGAAGGTGGGGAATGGTCGAAAAGTTTGTCTTGGCTAAGATCCATGGATTGGTTGTTCTGCGGCTCATAAGCTCCCATACCATTTGGTTAATATTCTTTGTAGCCATGATCTCATATTCTTAAGTCAAATTGGAGTAGGAACAAACCACAATACCTTTGATAAGAATTGGTTAAGGGCTAAGGATTTCAATATAGACATGGCGGATAGTCATTGTTATCACATATATAGTAGTCGGGCTACCATATTCTATTTTTCAGATAAAGTACATTTTTCAGCTAGATCTCTTACATATGAGATGCTAAGATGAGCAATTTTGACGGATCATTATTTTATTCATGGACTATTGTACTCTCCCATGTCAAGACTGAGTCTCACGACACTCATATTTGAGGATTGATGTAGCCATTTAGTCATTTACAGAGCAGTTATTGATGCCCAGATTTATATCAGTGCTTTCTCATTGGATAGATGATGGTTTAGATGGATTATTTGCATGACTTAGCATTCATATAATTGTGTTATGGTTATCATTGCTCTTATACTCATCTTTGTGACATATACTAACATTTAGTGTCATGATCCGGCGGTCATAATTATACAGACTTGGATGTATTTGTATTATGTATTGGTGTCCCTACTTAGACTTGGAAGTTCTTGATCTATACTCATTGGTTTTACCCTACCTAGGGAGAATAGAGGTAGTCATTCCCACCATTTTTTGGCTTGCTAGTGTTGACTTCATCTTTCACTATCTCCACCCGTCCATTACCTTCCAGTTTTGTTTTTAACCCGACTTACTACTTGACTTATGGCATGGAGGACCTTTTCCCCGTTAGAACCTTTGTTGGACAAACCTCCCTGTTTCTAGTGTGTCTTGGCTCTAAGTTGGTGACAGAACTTGCCTTTGGTGAGTTGGATTGTATCCCTAAATCATTATGTTCGGTTGTCCCAATGTTTGGCACTGTGAAGAACTCCCCCTAGTCACTTGAGATGTTGTTGGCTAAAACTGAAAGCTCATGTACAACTTATATTGGAAATGTTTATATATGCACCCATGGAAAATGTAAAATCTAAAATGTGTTTCTTAACATATACAAGAAAAGGGCAAGAGCAATGAAATGCTAAAATACTCCATTAAGGGTATAAGAAAAGGTCCCAAAAGCAATAGTTAAATATGTGATATATCCAAATATTGCTGACCTTATAAATTTGAATATGTCCTGGATGAAAGCTGCAGTTAGTTGTGCTTTTAAGCACTAGTGAAGTTCCGCAAAAGGTCATATAGGCCAAAAGGGCCATGGAAATAAAATTGATGATCCAATGAACCTAGATCAAACTTGATGTAGACATGATGCCTAAGTTGAATAAGCACTCTCTCAACAACTCAACCATTTGTGAGGCACTGCCATTCCCTATGTTGTTGTTTGTCCGGCATCTGGTTATAGTGAGCATTCCCTTATCATATCCAAAGTGTCATGATGTTAAGTTGGTAAGTCATCCTTTACCCTAGCCTTGTCAATTTCAGCCTTAACCCTTCACTACCAAATTGACTACAACTATGAAGTGAGTATAGTCCTGAAAGTCTGGTCTGAGTAATAATAAATAAAACCCTATATATGTATTTGGTTGATGTACCGCCAGCGAGGTGACCGCTTCTTGTTATAAATATTACTTAAATGATTTGTAGAGCATGTCTTAGCCTTGTAACACTTGCAGCAGATGGATGGTAGCCTGAGTTATATTATTGGTATCTGGTCATTTACATGTGATTATATTATCTATTGGATATTGTTGATGATCAGGCAGAGACCTGGTAGGGGTATGAGTATGCACCCTAGATGGATTTGGACTCCCTGAGTCTAGTGAGATAGCTTTATTTCAGTTCCGGGCACTTGTAGAGATGATCAGGCTCATTTTACCTTTTTGATGCAGTTTTGCTTCACATGATGATGTGTCTGAGCAGGGATATGTTTTATTGGGGTCTCCTAGGGCGTTGTATGGTGCATAAGGGGTGCATCCACTTGATTGTACCATATTACCCCCATCCTAGAGAGCCTGGTGGGCTCAGTTTGACAATGCAGGCACCCTAGGAGGTTGTTTTGGCAGGTTCACGTTTCTTGAGGCAAATTAAAAAATGTTTAAATGGCTATTGAAGAAATCGATCTGGGATATTGAGGCAAGAAAATGACATGGGATGAGTCATGATGATGACTGTGATGTCCTTTGCACCTTCTCCAACAGTTGCAGCACCTTATTGGGCCCACACCAATTTTTTGGGCATTTTATATTATTTTCTGGACCTTTTGGGAGGCTCACGATTTCCTCGAGGCACAAAGTCAAAAAATTAAAATATTATTTTATTTTATTGTGCCATGGGGCACCTAGAGGGAGTTAGTTAACACTCCATGGACCCACCATGTGCTTCATTTATTTCTTGTTGAGTGGGGTACCCTCTTTATGGGTGATCTAGTCCACTTTGGTACTTTATGGTTATAATGATCCATGTATTGTATGTTGAGCTCATCTCAACCATTGATTAGAACATTTATATCTTTTAATCTTATCCACTTGTCTTGAAAGTGGTTAGGATTTTGGTTCTCTCATTCCTATTTAAAGGAGAGTGCTTCTCATTTATAACGGGTCTTTGGCTCTTGAATTTGAATAATAGAAAGACTTTCTTTGTGAATATTTTATAGATCTGCTTTGCATCTGATGTTCTTTAGTGGTGATTAGAAAGTCTCTTGCTTCCTAGCATTTGGAATATTGTGTGATATCTATATCTTTTTTTTGGGATCATTGTCTTATCTACAGGAGGGCATTTTCAGCTTGAGCGTTTTTGCAGGGGGGCCTCAACTCGCTCAGATTGTCTTCATATTGTATCATGGGGTTTTCAATAGTTTCATTGTGATTTATGATTACATCTTGTTACTTTTCTGTAGATCTAGCTTTTCTTTCATGATACAACAAATCTGATATTGTTGACGTTTGCTTGTGCGCGATGGGGGGGCGCATTGGTCACTTGGAGCATAACATTGGTCCTAGAACTCACTAAGATCTTCTAGAATTGATCAAGATAGTGGGGATCATCATTATCAAGGCATCTACAAGCATTTCCAGGTAATATCTAAAGGTCGGTCTCTTCTCTTTCAGATCTCAATCCATTTTACCTACTTTTCTTCAAATTTTCTGAAAAACTCTTAAATAATAAAAATCCAAAAAATACTTAATCAAGGAACTGCTTGGTCTTTGACAAACCATTTCTGGGTTTTGTAGATCGGGCATCCCTCTCACCAAATCCTCTTCAACGCTATCCAGATTGTTACTAGTTTTCCCTAGATCTGACTTTCTGACTGCTCAAACCCCAGCGCCCCTACTGAAAATTTGACTTTTTTTTCCATAAAATAATCACTTGGGTTTGTAGATCAGGTCTTCCTCACTCTAGAATACCCCCAACGCTGAGCTAGTTCCTGCCAGATAGCCCTATGTTTGCAAAACTAACTTTCAGCATCCTATCTTCCCTCATCAGATTTTGACTTTTTCCAGATCTAATTTTTTCTAAAATTTTTTGACTTGGGTTTGTAGATCAGGCCATTCTGATCTCATCCCTCCTCCAACGCTGAGTTCATATTCTTCTAGTTTTCCTAGATCTGCAGATCCGACTCGCCAAACCCAAGCGCTAGCCCTCCTTCTGTTGGTTTCCATTGCAAACTAAATTTTCTAGGCCAAACACTTTCCTGGGTCCATAGATCAGGGCATATCCCAAGTGGGTCCACTCTAACACTGTGGAAATACTGACTCCATTGCCCAAGGCCCAACAGACACTAATCTCCAAGCCTAACGCTAGCCCTATTTTGACCTCTTTCCCCTGAAAGTTGACTGCTCCTTGATGACTCAGGTAATCTGACATTGTCATATCTCTCATTGAGTCTATCCCTTTGGTACTAGACAACCCCAACTCTATCCTTACGCACCCTGTCTTGGTTACGTTTCACAAGGGAGTGGTTATCTTCATTAGTTGCTAGTACCTCAACCCTAGATCTAGTAATACCCTTGTAGGTCACTTGTATTCCACTTTGGATCAACCCTCATACGATTGAACCCCTCATCCAAAGCTCTAGTCCACTTAGTTTTATCTCCCATAGATCTAATGTCTTCAATTACCTTACGTACCCCAAGCCTACTTGATATGACCTGGTGTCTAAGTCTAATCTCTCCTGTCGGGAGTAGATATGGGTCTCCCCCTTTGTTGTCTTAGACTTAGATAACATAAAATGAAGACTTCCTTGATTGGCATGACAACCATCCATTTGGGAGTCTAGGCAATCTTGGTTCCACCTCCTTAGTTGCTTGCCCCTCTACCATCCATCTTGGATCCATCATACATAGGTAACTACAAGGTTGGTGACAACATTTTGGTGTCGTTGCTGGGGAGGTAGAGGCCTACCATGGTTTAACATAACTCACCTTTCCCTACGACATATATTTTATTGGTGAATTACTTGTGTGGTTCACCTGGCGATTCCATTGAGGACCGTACCTAACATATTAATCTTAAGTTCCTAGAACGTCCTATAAACCCGGAAGGAATCCCTATAACTTACATAAGGAAAAACAAACAAGTATCAAGCCTCACTGTTTTCTCAAGTCATCCTTTGGGATCCCCTTCAACCTCATCTAGCCCGATGGTCGGAACAAACACTAGTGGAAATCATAATGCTTCTCCTCCACAAAACCCTAGAATTTTTGGAAGGAAGGCCAAGGCATATCATTTAGATTTCTCCTTGATCCAAGGGGCCCCGCATGACATGCCTGATAAATATTTTGAAAAGGTTCCTAAGTTTGATGGAGTGTAAGCTACCTCCATCGAAGACCACATTGATAAAGTCTAGGAACATATGGATCTATTTATGAAGATGTATTCATGAGAGGTGTTCTGCATTCTCTAGAAGGAGATGTATGGAAGTGGTTTGATAGATGACCTGCTTCATCCATCAACGGATATGACAACTTCGTCACTAAGATCAACAGTGATTGGTCTCACAAGTTGGATGGGGAATTCCTCTTAAATCAACTGTTTGACATAAAGAAAAACGAGAATGAAACAGTCCATGAGTCTAACCTGAGATTTGACAAGACTGTAGGAAATATCCCAGATGAAATTAGACCTAAGGACCAAGAAATTGTTAGTAATTATCTGAATGCATTTGACGATTGGTTGGGTTTCAACTTGAAGGATAAGAATCCAAATGACTTAAAGACTGCCCAATTCAATGCAAAGATGGCTGAGCAGCATGCGACATCTATGGGCAAGCAAAACTTCTTCGATCATTATGCCCCATCCACTTCTAGATCTGACCCTAAGCTCTGAAAGATTAAGGAACCTGTGAGTGAACCAAAAGAATCAAAGGACACATTAGAAACCATGCAAGAGATGATGGAGCAATTGACTGTCCTGACCAAGAGTGTCGCTAGTTTTCATGATCCAGAGAGACATAGAAATCCTTATGGCCCTAAACCCTACTGGAACAATAATAGAGGTCTTGATAAAAGTCGGCCCAAGTATCCAGAGAATCCTGATAAGAGGAATGTTAATTGGTGTGATGAGAATGATTAAGAGCCAACAAACACCAGCCACCTTCATGACCAACCAAACAACATAAATTTCATGAATGATTTATCTTTTGATGATGGGTGTGGAAGAATTCTCCTAGAGGAAGAGCCATGGGTGCAAGAAGAAGAACCTTGGGAGCAGGAAGAGGATTTTGTTGATGATTCTGATTCTTCATGTTGTGTAATAAACATCTCTGAAACGAAAGAGCAACCACATGTTAGAATCTATAAATGAAGAGTGAATCCCCAACCCTCGACTTTCTTTGACAAATGCAAAGAAATCAATGAAGATAAGAAGGAAGAAGAAGATCTTGCCTTAGGAGATTTGAATTTGAACATTGACATAGAGACATAGCTAAGCAAGATAATGTGTAACATCCCTACCACTGAACTGATGAATGTGCCCTCTGTGAGAAGCCAAGTAGAGGAGTTCTTTGATGGCATTGGCCAAGAGAAGCCCCCTGAGATTGCCTTAGAATCCAGTAACATATAGAGCCCTAGTGGGATACAACTTAGCAAAGATGAAAAGGATCCACCTGCTAACATGCAATCTGGTATCTATGAGAGAACAAACGGTGGTCACCCTCCCTTTACCTAACCTTACACATTTAGAATATGCTCTTGCATAATTGCATGTTGGATTCTGGAGCAGATATGAATGTAATGCCTTTGCATGTCATGAAGGAAATGGGATTGGAAGTGACTAGGCCTTATGGAAATGTTTGTGGCATAGACTCGAGGCGAGTGCCATCCTATGGCTTGATCAAAAACCTTAGAGTTGATCTTTTTGCATGCTCATACATCTCCACTATGATGGATGTAGTTGTTATTGACTTGCCCGCAACATATGGAATGCTTTTATCTAGAAAGTGGGCAGCTGGTTTAGGTGGATACCTCATGATGGATTTATCATACCTTTGTGTCCCAAACTCTGATGGTGCTTTGATTAGGATCAATAGGGAACCCTGCTATGAGAAACATTTGGAGACTTTTGAAGAAGGGATTAAAAACACATATTAGGGAATAATTGTTGAATAATGCTAAGGCTAATATCCTGGAAGGTGGGAATATAGGCATCATAAAACATGTTTATGGCAATGGAAGAATCTGACTCATCTTTTGAAGAGAATCTAGTAGCTGAACTTGCCATGATGATTAACTTGGAAATGCTTAGAGGTGAGTGCTCGGAAGAGTTAGATGAATTAAGAAGAAGTGAGAATCAACCTCAAAGTCAAGATCAGAATCCTACAATTGGAGGTGATGAAACTTTTAATGCCAGGCATAGGGGAAGAATCCCTCGAAGAGTAAATGAATGGTTTGCTTTGATTGACCATAATAGATAAAGGGAAATCCAAGGGATTGAACCTATTTACCCATGGGAAAATCATCTTGAGTTAGCTAGTGTAGTAGATGTTGATGATGAAGTCGGTAGCTCTTGTGTTCCTAATATTGTTGGGTCATTATCTCATTTGTCTTTAGAAGATGGTAACTTAATTCGAGTCCATGATAACTCTCTGAGTGGGGAAGAGGATGCTTTAATAAATGATGCACCTGAAGGAGATTTCAATCTTAATAATCTTGCTATATTTCAGACTCCTTCAGCTACACCAAATAATGCCTTATCAACATATCCTCTCATCCCTAATTTTCTCCTGCCACATGAGTCATCCAGTCTTCACAGTCATGATCTGTCTCACATTCCTAGTTCTTCTACATCAGAGTCTCGAGTAGGCCCTACCAAGCTAGAAGGTATGCATCTTCATGTTCCCACAGGAGAAGGCCCCAGCCATAATACTGTTATATCCCATATGCCTCATCCTTTGGAGGAAGATAGAGACTTATGGATCGTGGGAGAAACTGTAAAACATGTCATATCTCCTCATGATGATAGGCCTAATACAAGTACCCAGGGGATAAGAAGAGAGATTAGAGAGATCCTAGTTGGCAGTATAACCATTCTGATTGAGGGTGGTCCACCCAGATTTGATGCAGTTCCTTCCAGGAGGAGCTCAAGGATTGTCACCCCGCAACCACGAAACCTTGTTGATGTCCATCCCATGCCTATACGAAACATTGAAGTTGTTCCTGAGTCGGTGAATAGGAATAGATTTCCCATGGGAAGTTAAGTCCTTGTCCAAAACCACTTAATGCATTTCTGATCAGGGCAAGCTAATGACATTTGGGTTGGACCCTTTTCCATTGAACGTTGCGTAGGTGACATATGTTTTCTTGTTACTAGTACTGGATGACATATTTTACTTCTTGTCAACCAGGGATTTGAGGGGATACATTCCTGACCTCGCTTAGCCTTGAATTCCTCCTTGTCTAGTAGAGTATAGTAGATAGGACCCGAATGAGCCTTTCCTTACAGTAGTGTAGAACTTTGCACCTTTTTTTGAAGCTCACCTTTGAAGCTCTTATTATAGTTTTGATTTCTGTTATCCTGCAAAATAAAAAATCAAACTTTTATTGAAAGTTATGGTTATAGATTAGATTTATTTTTTGCTTTTCAGTTTCATGCATCTTTATTTTCAGTATTTTATATATTAACCACATATCATTCTGTTGATCGGTCTGTGAGTTTGGTATAGCTCTAGACATGCTGCAGGTAGTCAGTGACATTTTTGGTAGTGGTTGCAGAGCTGGATGGATTGATCGAGGATGCGAGAAGCAATGTACGAGAACCAGAGATTCTGAGGTTCTCAAGCACTCTTTTCACTAGAGCACATGTCCTAGCTAGAGCTAGATGTTATCACATATATAGTAGCCGGGCTACCATATTCTAATTTTTAGATACAGTACATTTTTCAGCCAGATCTCTTACATATGAGATGTTGAGATTAGCAGTTTTGATGTATCGTTATTTTATTCATGGACTATTGTACTCTCCCATGTTAAGAATGAGTATCAGGACACTTAGATTTGAGGACTGATGTAGCCATTTAGTCATTTACAGAGTAGTTATTGATGGCCAGATTTATATCAGTGCTTTCTCATTGGATAGATGATGGTTCAGATGGATTATTTGCATGACTCAACATTTATTTATTGTGTTATGGTTATCATTGCTCTTATACTCATCTTTGTGACATATACTAACATTTAGTGTCATGAGTTGGCGGTCATAAATATACGGACTTGGATGTATCTGTATTGGTGTCCCTACTTAGACTTGGAAGTTATTGATCTATACTCATTGGTTTTACCTTCCATAGGGAGAATAGAGGTAGTCATTCCCACCATTTTTTGGCTTTCTAGTGTTGGCTTCATCTTTCACTATCTCCACCCATCCATTACCTTCCAGTTTTGTTTTTAACCCAACCTACTACTTGACTTATGGCATGGAGGACCTTTTCCCCGTTAGAACCTTTGTTGGACAAACCTCCCTGGTTCTAGTGTGTCTTGGTTATGAGTTGTTGACATAACTTGCCTCTGCTGGGTTGGATTGTATGCCTAAACCATTCTGGTCGGTTGTCCCGATGTTTGGCACTATGCAAAACTCCCCCTAGTCACTTGACATGTTGTTGGCTAAAACTAAAAGCTCATGTACTACTTATATTGGAAATGTTTATATATGCGTCCATGGAAAATGTAACATCTAAAATGTGTTTCTTAACATATACAAGAAAAGGGCAAGAGCAATGAAATGATAAAATACTCCATTAAGGGTATAAGAAAAGGTCCCAAAAGCAATGGTTAAATATGTGCTATATCCAAATATTGCTGACCTTGTAAATTTGAATATGTCCTGTATGAAAGCTGCAGTTAGTTGTGCTTTTAAGCACTAGTGAAGTCCCCAAAAGGTCATATAGGCCAAAAAGGCCATGGAAATAAAATTGATGATCCTAATGAACCTAGATCAAACTTGGTGTAGACATGATGCCTAAGTTGAATAAGCACTTTCTGAACAACTCAACCATTTATGAGGCATTGCCATTCCTTGTGTTGTTGTTATTCCGGCATCTGGTTATAGTGAGTATTTCCTTCCCATATCCAAAGTGTCATGATGTTAAGTTGGTAAGTCATCCTTTACCCTAGCCTTGTCAATTTCATCGTTCACCCTTCACTACCAATTTGACTATAACTATGAAGTGAGTATAGTCCTGAAAGTCTGGCCTGAGTAATAATAAAGAAAACCCTATATATGTATTTGGTTAATGTACTGCAAGTGAGGTGATTGCTTCTTGTTATAGATGTTACTTAAATGATTTGTAGAGCATGTCTTAGCCTTGTAACACTTGCAGCAGTTCGAGGGTAGCTTGAGTTATATTATTGGTATATGGTCATTTACAGGGGATTATATTATCTATTGGATATTATTGATGATCGGGCAGAGACCTAGTAGGGGTATGAGTATGCACCCTAGATGGATTTGGACTCTCTGAGTCTAGTGAGATAGCTTATTTTTAGTTTCGAGCACTTGCAGAGATGATCAGACTCATTTTACCTTTCTGATGCAGTTTTGCTTCACAGGATGATGTGTTTGAGCAGAGATATGTTTAATTGGGATATCCTAGGGAGTTGTATGGCACATAGGGGGTGCAACCACTTGATTGTAGCATAGTACCTCCATCCTAGAGAGCATGGTGGGCTTAGTTTGACAATGTAGGCACCCTTGGAGGCTGTTTTAGCAGGTTCATGTTTCCTGAGGTAGATTAAAAAATGATTAAATGGCTATTGAAGAAATCGATTTGGGATACCGAGGCAAGGAAATGACATGGGATGAGTCATGATGATGAGTGTGATGTCCTCAACACCTTCTCCAGTAGTTGCAGAACCTGATTGGGCCCACACCTATTTTTTGGGCATTTTTATATTATTTTCAGGAGCTTTTGGGAGGCTAACGATTTCCTCAAGGAGGCACAAAATAAAAAAATTTAAAATATTATTTTATTTTATTGTGCCATGGGGTACCTAGAGGGAGTTAGTTAACACTCCTTGGACCCACAATGTGCTTCATTTATTTCTTGTTGAGTGGGGTACCCTCTTTATGGGTGATCTAGTCCACTTTGGTACTTTATGGTTATATTGATCCATGTATTGTATGTTGAGATCATCTCAACCATTGATTAGAACATTTATATCTTTTAATCTTAGCCACTCGTCTTGAAAGTGGTTATGATTTAGGTTCTCTCGTTCCTATTGAAAGGAGAGAGCTTCTCATTTGTAAGGGGTCTTTGGCTCTTGAATTTGAATAATAGAAAGACTTTTTTTGTGGATATTTTCTGGATCTACTTTGCATCTGATGTTCTTTGGTGGTGATTGGAAAGTCTCTTGCTTCCTAGCATGCAGAATATTGTGTGAGATCTATATCTTTTTTTTTGGGATCATTGTCTTATCTACAGGAGGGCATTTTCAGCTGGAGCGTTTTTGCAGGGGGATCTCAACTTGCTCAGATTGTCTTCGTCTTGTATCAGGGGGTTTTCATTAGCTTCATTGTGATCTATGATTATATCGTGTTACTTTTCTGTAGATCTAGCTTTTCTTTCATGATATGACAAATATGATATTGTTGATGTTTGCTTATGCAGGATAAGGGGGCGCATTGGTCACTTGGAGCATAACGTTGGTCCTAGGACTCACTCATATTTTCCAGAATTGATCGGGATGGTGGGGATCATCATCATCAAGGAATCTACAAGCATTTCCAGGTAAGATCTACAAGTCATTCTCTTCTCTTTCAAATCTCAATCCATTGTACATGGTTTTCTTCAAATTTTCTGAAAAAACTCTTAAATAATAAAAATCCAAAAAATACTTAATCAGGGAACCACTTGGTCTTTGAACAAACCATTTCTAGGTTTTGTAGATTGGGCATCCCTCTCACCAAATCATCTTCAACGTTGTCCAAATTGTGACTGGTTTTTCCAAGATCTGACTTTCTGATTGCTCAAACCCTAGCGCCCCTACTGAAAATTTGACTTTTTACGGAAAATAATCACTTGGGTTTGTAGATTAGGTCTTCCTCACTCCAGAACACCCCCAATGCTGAGCTAGTTCTTGCCAGGTAGTCATAGATCTGAAAAACTGGCTTTCAGCATCCTAGCTTCCCTCATCAGATTTTGACTTTTTCCAGATCTAATTTTTTTTTTTGAAATTTTCTGACTTGGGTTTGTAGATCAGGCCATTCTGATCTCATCTCTCCTCCAACGTTGAGTTGATAGTCTCCTGGTTGTCCTAGATCTACAGATCTGCCTCTCCAAACCTTAGTGCTAGCCCTCCTTCTGTTGGTTTGCCTTGCAAACTAAATTTTTCGGGCCAAACACTTTCCTAGGTCCACAAATCAGGGCATATCCCAAGTGGGTCCACTCTAACGCTATGCAAATACTGACTCTATTGCCCAAGGCCCAACATGCATTGGTCTCCAAGCCTAGCACTAGACCTATTTTGACCTCTTTCCCCTGAAAGTTGACTACTCCTTGATGACTCAGGTAATCTGACATTGTCATATCTCTCATTGAGCCTATCCCTTTGGTACTGGACAGTCCCAACTCTGTCCTTACTCTCCCTGTCTCAGTTACGTTTCACAAGGCAGTGGTCATCTTCATAAGTTGCTAGTACCTCAACCCTAGATCTAGTAATACCCTTGTAGGTCACATGTATTTTGCTTTCGATCAACCCTCATATGATTGAACCCCTCATCCAAAGCTCTAGTCCACTTAGTTTTATCTCCCATAGATCTAGGGTCTTTAGTTACCTTACACCTTACGTACCTCAAGTCTACTTGATCGGATCTGGTGTCTAGGTCTGATCTCTCATGTCAAGAGTAGATCTGGGTCTCCCCCTTTGTTGTCTCGAACTTAGATAACATAAAGCTAAGACTGCCTTGATTGGCGTGACAACCATCCATTTGGGAGTCTAGGCAGTCTTGGTTCCACCTCCTTAGTTGCTTGCCCCTCTACCATCCATTCTGGATCCATCATACATAGGCAACTACAAGGTTGGTGACAATAGTCATATCTAGGATCGATTCATAAAAGTTCTATATACTTCACATATATTTCTTATGGATATAGGAGATAAAATGGTTTGGTCTAAAAATGATCATGAGGGTTTTTACACTCCACAAATGGGATATAGAATCATCAATGATGAAGAAGACCATCCACAACCTTTATGGTGGAATTTTGTGATTTTGAGTCTTAAGTGTCCTTGGAAAATAAAGTTGTTTTATGGTTGGTTTTGCACAAGTTGTGCATGTTTGGGATATTATGATCAAGCGGTTTTGGATTGGACCTAGTCGATGTTTTCTTTGTTTCAACAATGAAGAATAGTTAGAGCATTTGTTTATTCACTGGTCTTATACTGCCAAGCTCTAGGATCATGTCTTGAAGGTTAAAGGGATCAACTTCATTTGGAATGGTTTGTATATTCCGGATGCTTTGCAATAGTGGACCAATAACAACGACTACTTTGATTTCTTTGCTCTTCTAGCTATCATCATCTGGTTCATGCGGATTCCAGGAATACAGTCATTTTTGACAGGTTATACACGACCCTTGCAATTTATGGTAACAAAATCTTAACCACTCTGAGTCTCTTCCCTCTAGTAACATAATTGTGAAGGAATAAGTCATTGACATAAGTAGATGTTGGGCCTACTTTGACGAAGCATCTCATGGAAACCCAATCAAAAGGGGGGGCTAGAGGAGTTGTTTACACTTATGATAGTCACTATTATAATTTGCAGTTGGTTTGGTATCATTTACAAACAACATTGTTGAATTGACGACTTTGAAGTTGACTTTATTGACTTCTCTTAATCATGATATCCATAATCTTCAAGTGTTTGGAGATTCACAGTTGGTCGTGGAATGGATGAGAAAGAGAAAACCTAAAAGACGTTTACACCTACTTGCCATCTTTGAAGAGTTGACTAGACTTGTTGACAGGTTCCATAATATTAGCTTCCATCACCTCTACAAAGAAAGAAATGCATTAGTAAACCATCTCTCTAAATTGGGTATATGGGAACTTGAAGGTATGTGGCATCAATGGGAACATGATAATGATAACTTGATGGAACATGACCTAGGTCCTTATCTGGTCTTATCCAAGTTTCACTAGCGACATGAGTTATATAAAGAGAACTTTTTTATGACAGAATGCTTAAAACAGTTTTTGAGAACATTTTGTTTTGGATTTCTCTATATTTAAACTATGGGTGATTATATCTCCCTTTTGGAGCTAGTTATTACTGCTCTTGATGATTCGCTGCTTGTACATTTCTTCATTTTGCCATCCTTTTGTTACTCATGTAGTGGGCTAATTTGTAGCAATTAAACTACATTTTACTATAGTTATTTATATTCCTCAATAAAAATATAAAAAAAGACATAACTTTTCAAACAATGTACAAGATATAGGTTCCCAAGTTGAGATAACAGTTTTCTGCCTTTGGTACGACAGTCACATTCGCAGTCTAAATCCCGATTTTTAAAATTAAATATATTTATAGTTTATTGCTTTGGTGTCAAAGGCGGCGGCATGTTTTAGTTTGCCGAGGTTATTTGGCTTTGAATGCTTTACGAATGACCATTTGCCGTGTTATTTGCAATTGTCTTTCAAGCATTTGACTTTGTCCCTTCAACAATTTAAGCAGCAGCTGGATTAGATCCCAAGAAATTCATCCAACCAGCCTTTGGGTAGTCACTACTCCCGGGGAGCTCCCTTCATTTTGACGCTACTATACTCATGTTTGACGTTCGGCTCAGGGAACTTGGCAGCTTTAATGTCAATTGCAACAGAAGATTATGATATCGAAGGTACGGTAAAGAGCAGGGAAGAGTACAGTTCGAATGGCTGCTAGTTCGAATCCAGGCGGTAACGGTAACCAGGAGGTGCCCGGGAAAGCAAACCCTAGTAATAAAATTAATAGTTCGGGCGCAGTGGCGGTGACAGGCAACGGGGTTGATAATTCGGTCGGATTGCAGGCGCTTAAGCACGACCCGGGGCTCGCTGTGGAGTGGTCCATTCGAGAACAAGAGATACTTGAAGAGAACCTTCCCAAGTATGGCTATTTTTCGTTCACCTTTCGATTTCCGACGCATGTTATTGCAACAGATTTCTCAGTGTCCACTGTGCTGTACACAATTTAGTTCTTATTCGTGAAATTTTCTTTGAGTCCACCTTACCAGGAAAATATTGCTTCGCAACTGTTCTTTTTTTTAAAAACCCCTCTTGTTTTTATTATTTATCGATTTTAAATTTATTCCCTGGAAATGGAGAAATACACTACAAGGTTAGGGGGTGGACTAACATAACATAGCCTTCCTTTGGCTTAGGTGTCATGTCTGAGAGCCCCTAACTATTATACCAAAACAATTATTAATACCCCCAAAAAACTATTACACCAAACATGCTCACCTGGTGCGATCTCTGTTTGAGATATGCCATTTAATTAGGGCAGACTGAACACAGACTTCATTTGGCTTAGGTGCCAGGTCTGAAAGGCCTTAATTCTTATACCAAAATAATTATAATACCAAAAAAAAACTATCATCACCAAGACTGCCCGCCTGCTGTGATCTCTTTTTGAGATATGCCATTTGCTTAGGGCAGACCATGGTGTGAATGGAACTCTGGTGGACGACAAAATACTATGTTTCCCTCATCAATGAATCAAGGCTGTTCTCTCTTAGTTAGCATTCAACGATTGGTATTCTTTTGCACTGGCTTTATGATTTATCTTATTCTGATGAGGCTAACTTGCCCAGATTTAGCATTAATGGAACCACTAGGACCATGCAGCCTGGTTGTCTTCAGCTAAGCAGCTGGGATTGGAGTTATCTATTCTGTCAAAGTTGCCCAGGATTTGCACCTGGCCCTAACCGACGTTGCCTGTGCTGATGTGCATCCACAAGCATTAGCATGTCACTTGGTGAGACTTGAATCCTGTTTGGGATATATCAGCTACCTGCTTTCATTAATCTGACAAGTCACTGTTGACACCAATTACTGTTTTATGTTATGATGTCTAGAAATAATTTTAAACCATCCTTTTTCATTTCTTAGCAGAATAGTTACTAATACATGCTCAGATCAGTGGCTGCCGTTATGCATGCTCACATTTATGCCCCTCTCACTCATGACATCCTTTATAACTCCACCTATATTGAGTGTTTATTGACCCCCCCTCGTTAGTGTCACTAATCGAGGAATGTAATTCCTCTTTTTCTAAAAAGTGGAATCACTAACTATAAAATGACACTTAGGCATTAGATTAGGCCTTTGGGAAGTGTGCTACTGCAGGTATTTTGAACCAACAGAAGCATTTATACTGCCTTGGATTTGGCCTGAGTTGGTGTCCATACTTTGTGTTGTTGAAACTCACTACTATTTTGGTTCTTTTTAAATCTTATAACTGTTCTTCAGACTGTGGGTTTGCAGATTCACTGTATTGTAGTTCTAGGCTATATAATTGTTGTGATTCCTTCTACTGTGCTGAATTTTCTAATATTTGTTGCGTTACAATTGCTAAATTTATTGCTCTAGAGCAGGCTGAATTGATTCTGTTATTTCGGTTCGATCAGATCAGATTATAAATCAGGCTCATTACAGTGGTATCAAAGCCCCAGATCGATAGAAGAATCATATCAGATTTTTGAGATACAGTTCAAATTAGAAATTATGTTCATAACATTCTAGATACTAGTACAAAGCATCCTTATGGATTGGTCCAAATTGTTCTCTTATTCAAGACAGCTGGCTTCATCTTGCCCTTGCCTACTGCTTCGCAACAAACCTACGATGCAACAGAATGCCATGCCAATTATTTTATGTCTTGACTTGTTCATCTAAACTAGTTTTTTAGTGTCAGACCCCCTTTGGAAAAGTTACACTGTCCTACAAATGCTTGAATAAGCCATTTAGAAAAAACATATAGATATCATGTTATACTTGCAAGAAATCTTCTGGTCTAATTTGCTGACTAATATGAGTCTGGAACTAATAAATGTGCAAGGAAGAATATTTTACCAACACCTAGTGCGGCAGTGTCTAATGAGTGCCCTAATGCTCTAAAGTCTACAAATTGAGTGTTTGAGCTTGTTTTTGCACCATTAGATCAGCCAAGTGTTCTAGGCTTCTGTTTAGGATGCTAGTTGGTGGTTTCCTTGCAAGTTGTACATTGTGTTGTTAATGCTACATGTAAGCATTGCCGTTTGCTTCTCAATTTGGAAAATGTCAGTTATCACTCAACTTTGCATATCTCCAACAAGTGATATCCTAGCATGAGTGAGCTAAAAGTTAGGTTATAACCAAGCCTTCAAGCTTAGGTAAGTGATAAACTCTGGTTACTTAAAATGACTTTTGGTAGACTTAGTCTCTGTAAACAATCTAGTAACTAGTTATATTGGATTCTCCTATCTGCCTAGAATTTCTTTGGAATGAAATCCATTAAAATATTTTGTACAGTAAGACTTGTTGATTTTTGAGCAGCATCGAGAGTCGTTCTCTGGGAGAATGGAGGCACCTGGTTAGTTACTAGGACTATCATTCAGTTGTGGACTGAGGCACTTGGTATGTTAACAAGTTGTTGACTAGTTGTCAACTTGATTCAGCCTGGGGCTGTGGCACTTGGTCAGTTACTAGGAATATCATTCAGTCAGGGATTGAGGCATTTGGTCTGTTACCAAGTCGTTGACTAGTGGTCAACTTGATTAAGCCTGGCGCTAAGGCACCTGACAGTTAACAGGCCATCACTAGAAGCCCTAGATTGGGTCTAGGCAAGTGATGTGTGATGTACTCCCCTCTCCTTGGTCATTAGGGCTATGGGACCTCCTCAAGGGACTGGCCATCCCTTGTTGGAAATACTAGCTTGGGACCTTGGTGTTAGTGGGGAGAAAAGACATCCAAAGAATAATCTTCCTTATAATGATGATGTACTTGAGTTGGCACGTGCGGACCATGGAGACCAAAAGAAGGGACTAAGATTTTTTCAAAAGGTGACTTACCCAAGAAGGGTGGGGTAAAAGCCCACAATGAGCTTAAAAGGACCCCAACTAATGCTTAAAGTGTCAAAATCCCACATTGAAATTAAAAGAGCCCCGACTAATGTATTTTATATTACTTGCTGTCTCCTTGACTTATGAAAGGGACCCCTTGGATTGATCAACCAGGGTTTTATTCCTTTAAAGGTTTCCCAGGGTAAATTTTTGTGTTCTTGTGGATGATTGTTTTCTTACTGCTGGTTTAAATCTAAATCTGATAAAAGTGAAAAAGCCTGTTACTGCTATCAAATCAGATCTGCATTTTTTAAAATATTTAACATGGTATCAGAGCAGAGGACGTGAAGAGCACAATTTTTAGAGCAGGTTACTATTGCCTACGTGATCTTAGTTCATATTTGAGAAGGCTAAAGAACATTGCAGACTTGTTTTCAGTAGACTTTTCTAATGGCTTCAGTTTCCTTCAAACCAGAAGACAGACTTGAAGGGTCATCCAACTTCAACTCTTGGAAGGCTAGAATCTTGGCTACCCTAGAGGAAAATGATCTTGATGGTTTAGTGAAAAATGTTGGAGAAGAGCCTACAACAAATGCAAGTAGAGCAACATTCAAGAGGAAGCAAGCCAAGGCAAGAAGAATCATCCCCATTGAAGACAATTTGATGCCTGTCATAACCCCATTGAAGACTGCCAAAGAATGCTTTGAGACCTTGACAAATCTATATGAAAAGAAAGCTCCCAGTCAGAAAAGGGTCCTGAAGAATAAGATTCGTATTTTGAAGTTGGAAAAGGATGAAGGTGTCGCTTTTTTCTTCACTAAGATCTCTCAGACAAGGGAACAACTCTTAGCTATTGGTGTTACAGTAGATGATGATGATCTTATTCAAACTGCGGTTTATGGTCTTCCAAGTTCATGGGAGACATTCCTATTTGCTGTTAATGGACAAGAAGTCCAACCAGATTTTGAAAGACCATGGCACGTTTGCTTACAAGAGGAAGGAAGAATGCATAGTAGAAATGGTGGCTCCAAGGAAGGGGATCTTTCCCTTGCTTCCAAGACAAAGAAAGGTGAGAAGTTCTTTCATCAAAAGAACAAGGACAAAAAGTCCCGAGGTAAGCACATTGATTTGTAAAAGATAAAATGTTTCAATTGTCACAAGATGGGACATTATGCCAGGGATTGTAAAAAGCAAAAGAGAAAGTTCAAAGGAAAATTCCATGCATCTGCTGCTGCAAAAGAAGAACTAAAGAGAAAGAAAAGTGGATCTTCCATTAATCAAGAACAAAGGAAAGAGTACTATCTTGTTTCAACTCTCTTTGGTTCCATCTCCCACAGCGCTGAGTCTTGGCTAGTGGACAGTGGAGGTTCCAGACATATGACAGGATTTCGGAGGGCTCTTACAGACTTCAGAAAGAAGAAGTTTTTTGCTTAGGTGGAACTTGGAGATGATGCTATCTATGAAATTAAAGGAGTTGGTTCAACCTCCTTTCAGTTAGACTCAGGGACTGTCTTACATATCGATGAGATATGCTATGTTTCTAGCCTAAAGAAGAATCTCCTCTCTGTTGCAGTGTTAGAAGACAAAGGTTACAGAGTAATCTTCATGGACAGAAAAGCGTTCTTATGGCCAAAGAATGAAGAGATGAGTTTAGCCATGGTGATTAGAGTTCAAGAGGGAGGCCTCTACAAGTCATCTAGGCATTCCATTCAGGCATTGGTCCACGATACAATCAATCACTGTGAGTTATGGGATCGAAGGTTTGGACACCTTCATTACAGAGCTCTTCCTAGTCTACAAAAGATGGTAACAAGTATGCCTGAATTTTCTTTTGAGCATGATGGTGTTTGTAAAGGTTGTGCTCTTGGCAAGAATGCCAAGAAGTCTTTTCCTAACAGTAGTAGTAGATCTAAACGAATCTTGGACTTAATTCATTCAGATATATGTGGACTTATGACTGCACCCTCTATGAGTGGTTATTTATATTATGTACTTTTCATAGATGATTGCTCTCGCAAATCTTGGATCTACCTTTAAAGACTAACACTGAAACTTTTGATAAGTTCAAAGAGTTCAAGGTGCTGATTGAAAATAGGATAGGAAGGCACATCTGTATTTTGAGGTCAGACAATGGGGGTGAGTTTAAATCTCATTAGTTTGATGATCTTTGTCGAGAAGCAGGGATCAAGAGGGAGCTAACTGTGCCTTACAACCCTCAACAGAATGGGGTTGCAGAAAGAAGGAACAAGACAATATGCGGAATTGCCAAAGCCATGCATTGTGACCAGGATCTTCCTCTGTCCCAATGGGCCGAGGCTTCCAGTTTCGTTGTATACATTCAGAACAGAAGCCCTCATGCCATTTTGGGGGAAAAGACCCCAGAGGAAGTATTTACAGGGAAGAAACCAGTAGTTGATCACATGAGGATTTTTGGTACTCCAGTCTACATCCATGAGCCAAAAGAAAAGAGAACAAAATTGGAGCCTTTTGGAAAGAAATGTATGTTTGTTGGTTACAATGAAAACTCAAAATCCTATCATATTTGTTCTTGGTCAGAGATACATTGAGATCAGTAGAGATGTGATATTTCATGAAGAAGCTGCTTTCCGTTGTTCTAGAGAGCTTCCAAATGATTTAGAAACTTCTCCTTTAGAAATTCCAGATTCTCCTCATTCAGATGATTAGAGGGAGGAGGATGATGAGCCTTCATTTCCAGATGCTTCCATAGAACTAGAAAAGCCTATCGAAGAATTGCTTGAGGCTCTTCCTACCAAAAGAAGACCTGCTTGGTTTCATGAAACTCTGCAGGAAGCAGAAAAGCATAAAGCTCCTTCAGGAACTTCCAGAGAAAGCAAAATTCCTTAGAAGTACTCTGGTCTTATAACTAGCTGGGCCACATCATCGATGTAGTGCCTTCCGCCTATGAGGAAGCAACCAGACAACAGGTATGGAAAGATGCAATGACAGAAGAATACAACTCTATTATGAAAAATGATGTATGGGAAGTGGTCCCAAGACCAAAGGGGAAGTTTGTAGTGACTTTCTAAATGGATTTATAAAATCAAACATGTTGCTGATGGAAGTATTGAAAAATATAAAGCAAGGTTTGTGGCTTGCGGTTTCTCTAAAAAGGAAGGTATAGATTATGATGAAACCTTTGCTCTAGTTTCCAGATACACCTCCATCAAAATGATTATCTCCCTCGCTGCAGTTCTAGGATGGAAACTTCACCCAGATGGATGTGAAGACAACTTTTCTTAATGGAAAAGTTGAGGAAGAAGTCTACTTAGAGCAATCAAAAGGTTTTGTGATCCATGGGAAGAAATCCCATGTATGTAAGCTAAAGAAAGCCTTGTGTGGGCTTAAACAGGCTCCACGCGTCTGGTATCCAATAATTGACAGTTACCTTCATAGTTTGGGTTTCTCCAAGAGTGTTGCTGACTCCAACCTGTGTTTCAAGGTTGTTAAGAACCATCCCTTGATCTTGGTCTTACATTTTGATGACTTGTTCCTTACTCGAGAGGAACAACTGTTAGCTCAATGTAAGAGGGAGTTCACTTCATAATTTGAGATGAGGGATTTGGGTCTTATGCACAACTTTCTTGGTCTAGTGGTTTGGCAAAATCTAGATGAGATCTTCCTTTCACAAGGGAAGTATGCAGTTGATATACTATGAAGATTTGGGATGCAAAATCGCAATCCCATGAGCACACCTATGATGTCAAACTTGAAGAAGCTACATTAGTTGGCTTCTTGTTCAAAGTCAGTGGATACTATCCTCTACCGTCAGCTTATTGGATCATTGATGTACTTAGTACATACTAGACCAGATATATGCTATGCAGTGAGTGCACTGAGTCAGTTTATGTATGAGCCTAAGCACATACAGTGGGTAGCTGCGAAACATGTGCTTAGATACCTAGGGAGCACTATTGCTTATGGACTTGGATATACTTCCAGCAGTGGAGTGATGTTACTTGGTTAGGCTGACTCTGATTGGGTAGGCAATGTAGTGGATCGAAAGAACACATATGGGTATTACTTCAGTATGGGATCAACCATGATCTCCCTGGTCCAGCAGGAAGCAAGGCTCTATAGCCTAAAGCACAACAAAAGCTGAAGATATAACAACCAGTGATGCATGCCGAGAAGCAGTGTGGCTGAGGAAGCTACTTGCTAACTTGTTTGGTGAGAAGCTTGAGCCAATCGTTATCCATTGTGATAACTAGAGTTGCATGAAGCTCTCAAAGAATCTAGTGTTTCATGACAGATCGAAACACATCGAGATGAAGTATCACTTCATGAGGTGCCATGAGACTTCAGTACATTTGTAGAGATGAACAGATTGCAGATATGTTAACCAAGCCTCTATCTTTGATGAAGTTTGTGTACTTTCGAGACAAGCTTGGCATTGCAGAGAATGCCTCTCTCGCTGAGAGGGAGTGTTGATTATTGAGTAGCATCGAGATCCATTCTATGGGAGAATGGAGGCACCTAATCAGTTACCAGGAATATCATTCAGTTAGGGACTGCGACACTTGGTTTGTTAGCAAGTTGGTTACTAGTGGTCAACTTGATTTAGCTTGGGGCTGAGACACCTAGTCAATTACCAGGAATATCATTCAGTTGAGGACTGAGGCACTTGGTTTGTTACCAAGTTGTTGACTAGTGGTCAACTTGATTTAGCTTGGGGTTGAGGCACCTAGTCAGTTACCAGGACATCACTAGAAGCCCTGACTAGGTCTAGGCGAGTATGTGTGATGTACTCCTCTCCTTGGTCATTAGGGCTATAGGACCTCATCAAGGGACTAGCTACCCTTGTTGGAATAACTAGCATTGGACCTTGGTGTTAGCGGGGAGAACAAGACATCCAAAGAATAATCTTCCTTATATATGATGATGTACTTGAGTTGGCACGTGTGGACCATGGAGACCAAGAGAAGGGGCTAAGAATTTGTCAAAAGGTGACTTACCCAAGAAGGGTGGGGTAAAAGCCCACAATGAACTTAAATGGACCCCAACTAATGCTTAATGTCTCAAAAGCCCACTTTGAAATTAAAAGAGCCCCAACTAATGTATTTTATGTTACTTGTTGTCTCCTTGACTTATGAAAATGATCCCTTGGATTGATCAACAATAAAGTATAAATAAGGAGCACCCTCAAGAGACAAAATATAACATTCTTCATCTTCATCTTTGTTCAAGACATCTTTCTCAGCTACGACCTATCTCCATCATCTTAGCACTGAGTTTTTTGGGTCAACATTCTTCCTCCTAGCTCTCTTACTCTTCCACAGGATGTCAAGGTCTGTTCAAGAGGTTGCTGAGGTCTGTTCCAACTCCATGAAGGCTGCTGAGGTTTGTTCAAAGGCTGCCAAGGTTTGATTAGAGGGTGTTGAGGTCAGTTCCTAACCCATAGAGGGTGTCGAAGTTTTCTCTACCCCTAGCAAAGGGTTGTCGTGCTAAGTTCAAGCTCTAACAGGGGTATCATGAGGTCTGCTAAATCTCTGACAAGGCTGCTGTGGACTGTTCTATCACTAGCAAAGAACCCGAAGTCTGTTCCAAGCCCATAGGGTTGCCAATAAGAGTGCCGTGCTCTATTCTAACCCTAGCAAAGGGTGCCGTAGGTCTATTCGAGCCCTAACACGACTATTAAGTATTTGTTAAAGCCCTAAAAGGGCAGCCATGAATCAGATAAAACTAGAAGTGCAAATTTGACAAGAATTAAGGCTGCTGGTTGCATGCTACAGGGTTGACGTTATCAGAATTGAGGCTGTCATCATTTGCAGTAGGTTCAAATTTGATAGTGGGTTGCATTTAGGCGCCAAAGGGTTCATCTTTGTTTCTCTTGCTATGTTATAAGCCCTAGGGGCATCTTTGTAAAGTCTGCTCATTCTAAATCTGCTCATGTAAACTCAGTCATCTCATATTAAGGAAGATTATTCTTGCTAGGGTTTTATTTCTTTTAAAGGTTTCCCCAGGGTAAATTTTTGTGTTCTTGTGGATGGTAGTTTTTTTATTGTTGGTTATCTATTGTTGTTTTAAATCTAAGTCCACTAAAAGTGAAAAAAAACTGTTACTACTATCAAATCATATTTGCATTTTTTTTTAAATTTAACAAGTTATTCTTTCTTTGAAGATTGTAGCTCGAACATGAACTTTCACATAAGTTTAGTGTTAAACGTGTTGGAAGTTGTTCAAGTCAATTCTATTTTGTAATTCACTTTAACAATAAAATGAAAGTCTTTTGTTTAGTTGTTGAGTCTAACAAAATGTATTTTTAATACATTAGTGATTTAGAACAATCTCATCTGTACATCTCACTGAGAGATTAGGGTTTTGGTAGATTATGGTTTCAACTCTAGTATATAGGCAAGCTAAGGAAGGTAAAGGGTTAAGACACATTCATTATTCAACCAAAGACAAATTGGTTGGGAGGTGATTGATTTCATCTATGGAGCATAGCTAGAGCATCATAGGAAAGCTATGTTCAACAATCATGCATAGAGCAACATGCAGGTTGATACAGGACAGATCTGTATACTTGTATGGATCCATATGGACAAATCCATATAGTCATATGGATTGGCTTCATACAATTGTACGACATAGGTCCATATAATAGATGAATTGTACAACAAGGAGCAAATGGCAAGTAGTTTTCTTAGTTTTTGGTAGACAATTTTCCTCAGTAAGCGTGCATATTCGTTTTATTAGAGTATATAATACAATTGTTAGTTTGACAGTCTGTGGATGTTTCCTTGTAAGCTTTGAATTATTAATGAAAGGTTGATTTGAAGGACTAAATTATATATGTATTGTGTTTTGCTTCCCCTATTTATTTTTCAACTATATGTGTGATTATTGCTTTGTCAAAGAATTTAATCACCACAACTAAATCACAACTTGTGTTTAGTTGAGAACATAAGGGCAATGGTCACCTAGGATTTGGAAATTCTAACATGGTATCATCGTTTCTTTGATTGACAAGATCTAAAGAGTTTACGACAATAGATCAACTGCCCAAAACAACTGTCGGGAGTCAAGACCAACAATAAGATGGTTTTAGAGGTAGTACTTAATAGAGTTGGGAGTTTGTGTGCAAATCATAGATGGAATCAACTAGCCTTAGGTTTGAGGACAAAATGGATGGTGCCTCGAATTTCCTATCATGGAAGGTATGGGTAACTCTTCTATTAGAAGATAACGATCTCTGGGATATTGTCAAGGATGTAGTTACTTTGTCGACAGATCCATAGCTTTTGGTAGCTCAAAAGAAGAAAGAAGTGAAGGCCAACTGCATGATCATGGATGTTGTAAAGGATTGTTTGATTTATTCCTCATATTTTTGAGAAGAAGATGATGAAGGAGATGTTTGATGCCCTGGGTTAGCCTTTACTAGAGTGAAAACATAAACATGAACATGATATTGGACAACAAACTCATATATGTTGAGATGACTAGATTAGACAATGTCACCAATTACATGATGAACATGTAGACTAGTGATCAACTTGGAGCAGCGTGGGAGAAGGTTGAAGACAAAGAGATAGTGAACCAGGCATTGAATAGGTTCCCATCTTAGTGGTCAGGGTGTTGTGCTCGAGAGAATCTTCCCTCCTGAGAAAGACTATGGGATGATTGTATCCAGAAGGAGACTCAGATGGGGCCTAAGGCCAATAAGCAAGGAGGTGATACTAGATAGTGACCATGCCCTAATTGGTCAAACAAAGGGTAGAGGTAAATGACCCAACAAGGGTGAGGAGTCATTCTCTTAGCTAGAGAAGAAATGGTTGAGTAAAATCAAATGCTTCATATGTCATAAGCATGACTATTATGCATAACAATGTTTAAAGAAGAGGAAGGGTAAAGGGAATAGATAACAACATTAGGTAGCAACCTCATTTGCCTCCAAAATTGAGAAGTATTTCTCGATGGTATCTTGCCTTTCTTTGAACATAGTTCAAAAGAATGTGTGTTATGTGGACAATGGAGCATCTAGGCATGAGAGCTATTTTCAAGTCTAAAGGGGCATGTCTTAGGACTTAAGAGTTCAAGTTGAGCTTGGTGATGATGCCAAGTATCCACTAGCAAGAGTTGTTACTATTCCTTTCCAACTCCAGGTAGGAAATTTGATGCTCCCTAAACTTGATGATGTGTTGTTTGTTCTAGGTCTTGGGAAGAATTTATTTTCGATTTTGGTAATGGAAGATAAGGGCTATGTAGTAGAGTTCAAGAACTAGCAAGTCCTTATAACACTGAAGGAGTCTAGCCCAGAATCAATTGAGGTGATAATTATTAGGGATTAGGGAAGGCAACTGATACAGGTTATATGGTGAATTTGCTCGAGCCCTAGTTTATAACACAAATAACTTGTGTGAGTATGGCACACGAGGATGGGAAACCTGCATCACAAAGTGTTGCCTATAATAAGGGAGATAATCACAAGTTTTCCAGAGTTCAACATTGAGTAGTAGGGTGTATGTAAAGGGTGTGTGCTTGGCAAGCATGCCAAGGCTTCTTTCCTAAGCAGTGTGCACAAGTCTAAGGGAATGCTAGACCTTTTGAATTCGGATGTATGTGGACTGATGTCGGTAGTATCAACATAGGAAGCATGTGATATGTTTCTTTCATTGATGACTTCTCTCGCAAAACTTAGATCTCCTTCCTAAAGACCAAGGATGAGGTCTTTAATAGGTTTCAGTAGTTCAAAGCTCTAGTGTAAAACTAGACTGGGAAGAAGATCAAAGTTTCAAGATCAGACAATTGGAGTGAGTATACCTCTAATGATTTCAAGGATTGCTGCTGTTGCTAATGATGATGATGGTGGTTAATGTCCATTGAGACCAACTTTGGAATATCAGACCTTAAGATTAAAGAAAGTAATTATTTGATTTGCTATAAAATTTTATTCCTATACACAAAAAGACAAGAAACGAGTGTTCCTAGCTCACCATAGTTTTGACATATTAGAAGGTTAGGGAGGTATGTATTGTAGCAAAGATTATGAAACTGCAATCTAATGTGGGCGTATATAGGGCACTCTAATAGAAAGTGCCTTTCATCCTCAATGATCATAGAATCACAGAGATGGCAAATCCATTCCACCCATGGTGTTTTAGGAATTGTTTAGGACCCTCTTTCACTATCAAGCTCATGAGAGTTCATTCTTATCTTGGCTATATTAATTTTCTTTTTCGAACTAGTTAAAACAAAGAGAATCTTTTGATATTCTAGATTAGGGTTAATGACCTCTTTATAGTATCTTAATTTTCTTTTAACCTCTAATTCTTTCTCGTCCCACAATTTCTTTTTAAACTTAGATGTAATAATATTTTTAAGGTCATTGATATTTTACAAAGTGACATTTTCACTATGTTGCATTGGCCTTCTGGATGCGGGGGACATGGGGACAAGTTTCTGGGATGGGTAGAGCGCACCCCCAATTTTTCATGGGACGCCAAGTTGTGGATGACAATTATATATATATATATATATATATATATATATATATATAAAATTAAAAAGTAAAAACATTGAGATAAAATTCAGAACATATTTGCAGCCTTTGGTGACCACAGTCGACCACAGTTCATGTTTCCAACTTGTAAGAAAGTTTGAAAATAAATTGGAATGTAATTGCAATGCTAGGTGTTTTACAAGATTGAATCTGTTTTCCCCGGTTTTTTAATAGAGAGCAAATAATATTATAAATTGAAATACAACAGATAATTGTAGTTTACATAAAATAAAAACATGAAAATAGCTTCCATATAAACTTTATCAGAAAAACAGTAAATTTAAAAATTAAAATCAAAATTTAGAAGTCAAGAGTTATAACTTATGAATCATTCATGAAACATGGCAAAAATGCCCAAAATAAAACAGTGAATAGTATTAGTGCTGTATGTCAAATAACTAAACACCAAAATGCCTCAAGGTAACAGAAAAGGAAGTCTTTGACTCAACACCCATAGTAGCATGAAGGTTGAAGCTACTCATAAATTTTGATCCTTTGCATGAAGCCTTTCCAAAAATGCTTGAGCCTCACTTCCTTCATTCTCATCACCATCAATGCCCTGCAACTGGAACTCCATGTCCTCTAATGGTACATTAACTACTCTTGTATGGAGGGATGGCCCATCGTTATCATCATCATCAATTTGAGAAGCATCCTTAGGATCTACATCCCATTGTGCTTCTGGTCCCTATAAATATTCTAGTGTCTTCCTTGTAAGAAGGCGAAGACTACTATGCACATAAACTCTGCTCTTTTGGAAGAAAGCTTGTGGACCAGTTCCTCTCTGTAGCCAAGGAACTAACAACCTGAGATACTAAATGCATAGCAAGAGACGAATCACCGGAAAGTTGTACCTATACATCCTCCACCATCCAATGGGACTTCTTTGTGCCATACCAAACAAATTTGCCTTTGCAACTTTGGAGAAAGTGGGGCCATTAAGCAATGCCAAATCAAGAAATTGTTCTCGAATTATGGTTGTTGGCTTTAGTGTATACATCTTTTCTATGGAATTGATAAACCATGTTTTGCCTTAGGGTCATCTATTGGTGATACTCCACCTTCCCTCTCCTAATACCACTTTGGATTAAGTGCATAAGCAAACCATATGAAGATGTGTGTTCAACTTGTTCCAACTCTTTTCTATCAAGTTTGGAGTTCATTCAATAACTCCAAAGAGGGATCCCTTTCACAAATGATGGACTTGATCTGTCAAATCATGCTATCAATAGATTCATATATTTCCCCAAGGCAAGGGGAATCTAAATCTGCATACTTGATTAGCTATACTATTGGAGGGGTGAAAGAGACACTGTATCTTACATCAACCCACCAATTGTCATTCAACAACATTTGTCTTACCTTCTTTCCTTGATCTGTTTTGGATTCCCTGCATACATGCCATTAGCTAATAACAATGGCCTTTAGGGCTTGTTGCACCTTTAGCATACGGTTAAGAAGATTAAAGTAGGTTGTATACCTTGTATCAGCTGGTTTCAAGAACTCCTTTTTTGCAAAAATCCTGTAAATCGCTAGAGAGGCATGGTGGTTGCAAATGAACATTTGCGCATCTCTTGCATCCAAAATAATGCGAGTGATCCAAGAAATTTTACCAATGTCTTCGAGTGCATTATTTAAAGCATGCACACAACTAGGAGTCCAAAATATATGCTTGTACCTGTAATTTTTCCTTTAATATTCAACTAGGGCTAAACAATGCATTCAAAATATCCACTGATAACCACACATGAATATCTTTTACAATATACAGCGGAATATAAAACTGAGAAATAAATCACAACATCACATCACAATAATGACACTATTATTTTGGGTATGGAAACCCTCGGAAAAACCCAAGATGGGGAAATCGGTGCAGCAGCCAGATATAGATTTTATTATGAGAAAATATCGAACGTTACAATCACTGCAAATTCACCCAAACCCGACAAATGCAGCTACACGACAGAAACACTGGACGAAACCCCAGCTAAACCTTAGCATCCCCCTGCGAGAGTGTATAGCCTAGCTGTACGACCTCACACGTGCGGATCCGTACGACCGTACAAATGTACGACTGCTTTACAAAATCAGTACGGCCTCATTGGCAGCTGAACAGAATCCGTACGGAATAGTACGACCTTCCTCCTGCAGCTCATCCTGTCGACCTGTGGGTTCTGTCAGCTTGGTGAACCTGCTACTTGATCCTCCGTCTTCCCAACTAAATCCTTTGTCTGATTTTTCTCCTCCTGTCTGTATCCTACCTCTGTCGGAATACAAGTGTGTGTGTCCTCTCAACCAATTGACCTCTCTTATATAACTTTAGGTAAAGCGTAAAACCTAATTTCACTTTCACTTAAAGTCAATAATCACTTTAATTATTTTCCAAAGTAAACTTAGGAAAAATAATTAAATACAACTGGTTTCCTGTTTTAGAGTTTTCTTCATGCAAGGACACTTGCATGCAGGAAGACCTTCTTTTTTGCTGCTAATCTAACATTCCCTCTCAACGAGGAAGGGATTTAGTAGCAACCCCAACTTATCCCTGAACTTCACAAAACTCTGTCTGCAAAGTGCCTTGGTGAAAATGTCTGCCACCTACTCATTTGTCTGTATGTACTCAAACTGAATGGTTCCCCTTTGAACACAATCTCTCAAGAAGTGGTACTTGATGTCTATGTGTTTGCTTTGGTCATGGAACACTGGATTCTCAGATAGCTTGATGTTACTTTGATTGTCACAGTGAACTACTGTAGCCTTTAGCTCACACTCGAACAACCCTGCAAGTAACTTCCTAAGCCACACACCCTCACAAGTAGCCATGCTGGCTGCCATGTACTCGGCCTTCGCCGAGCTCAATGCAACTGACTTCAGCTTCCTGCTGAACAAAGAGACAACCCCTGACCCAATGTTGAAACAATAACTTGAAGTACTCCTTTGGTCCTCTACACATCCTGCCTAGTCAACATCTATGAAACCTGCTAACTGTACACTCCCCCTAAGCTCATAAACCAATCCATACTCCATTGCACCTCTGATGTAGCGAAGTATGTGCTTCACGACTATCCAATGCACTCTTCGAGGGTCCACCATGAACTGACTCAAAGAGTTGACTGCAAAGCTGATGTCTGGTGGTGTGTCGACCAGATACATAAGTGATCCGATAAGCTGACGATACAAGGTAGGATCAAATGCGTCTGATCCTGATGCATCAATCTTCCTCCAGTTGGAAACTAGAGGTATGGCCATAGGCTTGCAATCCTCCATCCTGAATCTCTTCAAGATCTCTATTGCATGCTTCCCCGGTTCAGTGAAGAAGCATCCATCTCTCTGCAAAACCTCCAAGCCCAAAAAATAATGCATCAGCCCAAGGTCTTTCATCTCAAACTCCATTGCAAGGTTGGACTTGCAGTCTCTGATCAACCTCTCGTCTCTTGTAAAAAAGAGATCATCCACATATAAGACCAGTATGAGAGGCACCTCACCTGTCAAGAAGTACAAGTTGTGGTCAGTCTCACTCCACTGAAATCCCATCTCCCGTAGGTAGCTGTTAATCCTCGAGTACCATGCTTGAGGTGCCTGCTTGAGCCCATAAAGAGCTCTATGCAGTCTGCATACATGTGTCTCGCTGTTCTCCACAACAAACCCCTCCGGTTGCTCAATATATACCTCCTCCTCTATCACTCCGTTGAGGAAGGCAGTCTTGACGTCCATCTGATGGACTCGCCAACCCATCTCAGCTGCTAGTGAGATAATGGTCCGAATGGAAGAGTACCTGGATACAGGGGCGAAGGTCTCCTCATAGTCAATACCCTCCTTTTGTGAAAACCCCTTAGCCATGAATCGCGCCTTGTACTTCTTCATGCTCTCGTTTGCTGCATGCTTCACCTTGTAGATCCATCTGGATCCCGCCACCTTTTTCCTGTGTGGCCTTGGCACAACCTCCCATACCTGGTTTTTCATAATGGAGTCATACTCCTCAACCATAGCTTCCTGCCACACATCATGTTGTGCAGCCTCCTCGAAGTTGGAAGGTTCAGAGTTAATCAACTCTGTCATCAGTGCCATGTAACTAAGCCTCTAAGAGATCTTTGTGGATGATCAACCTGCTTGGAATCCTGTACTGTGGATCTAAACCACTTAGGCCTTGGCTTAGTGTCAACCTGTTGCGTATGCTGGATATCCGTCTCCTGCTGCAGTTCATCCTCCATGTCAATGACTGTAGGATCCTGTCCACCTGACTTCCTCTGACCACCAGAACTTGTGCTCTGTGTTTGTACCTGTACCTGTACATCTAGCTCCTCCAACTTGACCCCCGACTCCTGTGTTGGCTGCTGCTCTGCTGGTAAGTCCAAAGATCTCCGCAAGGCCCTGTCCTCATTGAACTGGACATCCCTGCTCACAATGATCCTCTTGTGAGCAGGAATGTAAACTCTATAAGCCTTTGAAATATCGTTGTAACCAATAAGTAACCCTTTCTCTCCAAAAGGGTCTAGCTTCTTCCTATTGTCAGCATGAACATGACAATAGCAGTCATTACCAAATATGCGAATGTGACTCACATCTGACCGAGTGCCTGTGAGGACCTCCTTTGGTGTCTTCCTCCCCAAAGCTATGTGGGGACACCTGTTCTGAATGTATACTACAGTCCTGTATGCCTCGACCCAGAGGAATAGTGGTAATCCTTGATCAAATAACATGGCCTTGGCTGCTCCAACCATAGTCTTGTTCTTCTGCTCTGCAACTCCATTATGCTGTGGGGTATGGGGCACCGTGTGCTCCTTTTTGATCCCCTTAGCCGAACAATACTCCATGAACTCTTTGGAAGTGTACTCACCCTCGTTGTCTGTCCTCAACACCTGGATCTTCTTTCTTGTTTGGTTCACCATGAGAGTCGTCTTGAAACCTCTCAAAGACCTCTGACTTGGTCTTTAGGAAATAGATCCAGGTCTTACTGGAATAGTCATCAATGAAGGTTACGCAGTAACTGTAACCGCTGAATGAATGGACACTCATAGCTCTGCATACATCATAATGCACCAAGTCCAAGAGCTCCTTAGACTTGTGCTCACTCTGTGGGAAAGGCTTCCCCATGTTCTTCCCAAAGCATAACCCTTGCAGTGGGTATGCTTATCCTCATGTACCTAAGGAACTCCAATGACTGCTTGTCTCAAATGCTTTAGTGCTCCATGGTCTTAGTGTGCCATCCTCCTATGCCACAACTCACCCTGATTGCTGTTGCTGCTGCTGACTAGAACCTTTGCAGGCTCAAAGTGTAGTATGTACACTTTCCCGCTCCTCCTGCTAATCACCCGATCCAAGCTCCTATCTAACCCCTTGGGCCTGATATATACTATATGGTCACGAAACTTCACCTGATATCCCTTGACCTCCATAGTGGAGACTGATATAAGGTTCTTGGTCAGTCCTAGAACATACAACACATCAGCAAAACTGAGGGGTTTTCCAGACTCCCTCTCAAATGAAACAGTGCCAACTCCCTACACCTGATACCGTGCATCATCACCCAGCTCAACGTGGATCCTTGTTCCACCCTCCTGCAAGTCTCTGAAGAATCTCTTTTGTCCAGTCATGTGACTAGATGCTCCACTGTTGATGTACCATATGCTGCTCTTTGTGGTGCTTTCCATGCAAGCTATCAAGCAAAACTCCTCATCGAAGTTCCTGCTGAAGTCATCCACCTCTATAGATCCAACCATCTGAGTGTTACTCTTCTTCTTCCTGTCTGGGCGCTGGGAGGAAAGTGTCTTTGCTTGTGGCAAATAAAACACTTGACCTTTGACACGTCAAGGTTCTTCTTACCATCCAAGCTCCTATCTAACCCCTTGGGCCTGATATATACTATATGGCCACGAAACTTCACCTGATATCTCCCTTGACCTCCAGAGTGGAGATTGATATAAGGATCTAAGTTTGTCTTGGAACATACAAGACATCGGCAAAATTGAGGGGTTTGCCAGACTCCCTCTCAAATGAAACAGTGCCAACTCCATGCGCTTGATATTGTGCATCATCACCCAGCTCAACGTGGATCCTTGTTCCACCCTCCTGCAAGTCTCTGAAGAATCTCTTCTGTCCAGTCATGTGACTAGATGCTCCACTGTCAATGTACCATATGCTGCTCCCTGTGGTGCTTGCCCTGCAAGCTATCAAGCAAAGCTCCTCATCGAAGTTCCTGCTGAAGTCATCCACCTCTGCAAATCCAATCATCTAAGTGTTATTCTTCTTCTTCCTGTCTGGGCAGTGGGAGGCAAAGTGTCTCTGCTTGTGGCAAATAAAACACTTGACCTTTGACACGTCAAGGTTCTTCTTACCATCCTTCTTTCTCTTTGTCTTACTCTTGGTCTTCCTTGTAAGGGCTAGAGCCTTCTCATCCACAGTTTGTGGGGCACTGCTGGATGAGCCTGATCCTTGAGCCGTGTGGGTCTCCTCCTGCACAAATTCATCCCATAGTCTGTGCCAATCAAGGATCTTCTCCCTAGCCACAACACCTTTGACGAAGGTGTCCCATGGCTTAGAGAAGCCATTGAGGGCTATCTGGACTAGCTCCTCATCCTCAGTCTTAGAGCCAACAACTCCAAGCTCATCCCTGATCTGTGTGAGCCTCGTGAGATAAGGAACTACTCCTTCTCCCTTGGCCATCTTGGTGTTGTGCATCTCCTCTTGCAATACCATCTTCCGGTTCTCATTCTTGCTTTGGTACAGACTTTCCAAAGCCTTCCACATCTCTAATGTGGTCTTCTTACCAGGAAGGTGAGGGACTATATGGTCCTTCACTCTATCCATGATAATCAGCATGGCTCTGGAATCAATATTCTTCCAAGCTGCTAAATCTGTCGGATCTGTGGGTGCAACCTTTGTGGAGTCAATGTGCTCCTCTGCATCACAGACATCTAGGATCCTTGTGATCCTTTCTTTCCATGTCGGAAAGTTCTGAGCACCCTGGGGTTTATCCTCAACTCTCAACTGCATGGCCATAGTGAAGTGTTACCTGTCAAACCCTAGATCTCCAATCTAAGTTTGTGTCTTCAATAGATCTGCCCTTGATCTATCACTGCGGCTGCAAATCTCTCAGCTTTAGCTCACCAGAGCTTTGATACCATGTAAATTTTCTTTTAATATTCAACTAGGGCTAAATAGTGCATTCAAAATATCTATTGATAACCACACATGAATATCTTTTATAGTATGCAACAGAATATAAAATTGAGAAATAAATCACAACATCACATCACAATAATGACATTATTATTTTGGGTATGTAAACCCTCGGAAAAACCCAAGATGGGAAAACCGGTGTAGCAGTCAGATATAGATTTTATTATGAGAAAATATGGAACGTTACAATCAACTCCAAATTCACCCAAACCTGGCGAATGCAACTACACGACAAAAACACTGGACAAACCCCCACCTAATCCTCAACACCCCTTGCGAGAGTGTACGGACCAACTGTACGACCTCACACGTACGAATTCGTACGCCCGTACGGAATCCGTACGGTCTCGCTGGCAGCTGTACGGAATTCGTACAAAATAACACGACCTTCTTCCTGCAGCTCTGCCTGTCGACTTGTGTGGGTTCTGTCTACTTGGTGAACCTGCTACTCGATCCTCCGTCTTCCCAGCTAAATCCTCTGTCTGACTTTTCTCCTCCTGTCTGTATCTTGTCTCTGTTGGAATACAAGTGTGTGTGTCCTCTCAACCAATTGACCTCTCTTATACAACTTTAGGTAAAGCGTAAAACCTAATTTCACTTTCACTTAAAGTCAATAATCACTTTAATTATTTTCCAAAGTAAACTTAGGAAAAATAATAAAATACAACTGATTTTTTGTTTTAGAGTCTTTGCATGCAATGACACTTGCATGCAGGAAGACCTTCCTTGTTGTTGCTAATCTAACAGTACCTACTTTGAATCATCAACCTTTTAGACCTACAAGTTGGTGCAGCATTTGTGATAACTTGAACTACATTGTCAGACCAACCTCTTCAATTGCATCTTTTAATACTTTATACTAAAAGGCAACGTCCTTCATCTTCCCGGAACAATCAATTGCCTTCAAGGAATATGGATCACTTGGAGAGGTGACAATGATGTTCAAAGAAGGCCTTTTTTGAATATTTGTCCAACCATCCATGATGATTGAGCACACATATTCAACCCATGATTTTCGAAGGCCTTCCATCACTCCTTGCATCTTTGAGACCCCCTTAATTTGACAATTTGTTGTCATTTTGTTGTAACTAGGGGGTTGATATGATTTGTCAACAACAGTGACTTTCATAATCATCTTTTTGTATTGAGGAGAATCGATGACATTAAATGATATTCGCAAGGAATAAGTCAGTAGTGGCATCATCCGCCTCATTCTTGCATTGTACATTGAACATCTCTATCACAACAACATTGCTTTTAGTCTTTATATTTTTTACTTGAAATAGATTTCCTATAGTCTTCAGGTGAATCAACTACACTTTTTTCACTGATTTCTTTTGATATTGAAAATCTTGGTTTTTCAAAAACAACAAAACTTTCCTCCTCTACCTCTACAGTGCCCCATGTGGCAGCCATGTGAAGTTTGGTAATTTCAAATTCTTTTTTCCAATGGGCAGGAGTAACCCTTTAAACTCCATTCCCTGGAATGGCCAAAAGATGATGGTGAACTCTAGTGTAGTTGCCCTTAAACCAACATAGATTCATCCTAAATGCGGATATATCAAGCATATAGAGGCATCCAATTTCTTGAGGTGTTATTTTTTTAATGACATTTTGTTTGGTTTTGCATTTTTATTTTATGAGCGGATATGGATTTTTAATTATTTTTTATTCGTTTTTTTTAATCTTATGAGCCGCCATAAAAATTTAATTGCTTTTTAAAATTTTTTTTTGGGGTACATAATGTTAGTTCGTTACATATAACGTTTACACATCTCGCTCATACTGGGTTGTAAGAACCTTGCTACTGTCGGTGCAATAAATGTATGATTATAGAGCTTTCACTGCCATTCCTCTGAACCACCACGATTTTTCTTCTTAGTTTGGGTGATTTTTTTGACAAATTGTAGCAATGGTTTCTTCACATTAATTGTGTTAGAGATTTAAGTTGGCCTTGTTCTTGTTTAACATTTTGATTCAATAGATGCATGAATGTTGTTGTCCATTTGTTTTCTTTTGATTCTTGAAGGAAATTTTAATTTGTGGAACTTAAAACAAAAATTAAAAATGTTTCAATTTTTTTTTTCAGTGTTACGAACATCGGCTGAGAAATCGCCGATGTCCGAGAAATCGCGAGTTTTTCAGCTCGGCAATTTTTTCTCAAAAAATAGCCGAAAAAATAGGGGCAATTTTTTCCCGAGATTTTCCCGATTTTTTCCCGATTTATCCCGAGATATTGCTGATTTTTTCGAGGTGATCTTTTCCAGTGATATTGCTGATTTTTCCCCGATTTATCACGAGATATTGCCGATTTTTTCCTGATTTATCCCCAGATATTGTCGATTTTTTCCCGATTTATCTCAAGATATTGTCGATTTTTTCCCGATTTTTTCTAAAGTTGAAATTGAATATTTTTGTATTTTTTTAAGTTTGCCGATTTATTGCCGATGTTTGCCGATATATTGCCGAGATATCCCGAAACGATGTTTCCTGGACCTTGCCGATTTTTTCGCCGCGTCGATGTTTGCAACACTGATTTTTTAAACAGAAAGTGAAAATCACTCTGAAACTCAATCTTAGGAATTTAGTATTTACACAAAAATGAAAAATCAGAGGGAGCATTGTTGAGATTTATTATAAATTTAGTTATAATTTAATAGCTATAAAATTAAAAATACAATCAAAATATTAAAATCTAATTACCTGTAGCAGTGGTAGTGTGGCTATACGTTGTTCTTGTAGGTTGAGAGGGGGTTGCAAGGTTCGGGCAACAAGTGCTACCAATGTGCAACCACATGGGAGCCAACAATGGGTTCGCATGTGCTATGACCACGGGGGAGCCAACAGAGCCGCTGTGCAAGTGGTGCGACCACGGGGGAGCCAACAGAGTTGCCTTGCAAGTGCTGCGACCACAGGGGAGCCAACAGAGCTGCTGTGCAAGTGTTGCGACCATGGTGGAGCCAACAGAATTGCTGTGTAAGTGCTGCGACCACGGGGAAGCCAATAGAGCTGTTGTGCAAGTGCTGCTACCACGGGGGAGCCAACAAAGCTGCTGTGCAAGTGCTGCGGCCACGAGGGGAGTTGTGTAGGCTTCAAATAGGCGAGTTAAGAGCTTAGAGTGAGTGAGCCGCCGCGAGCTGTGCAAAGCTTAGACTGAGGCGTCGTTGAGTCAACCTTTAGTAAGGAGAATAGAAGGGAGTCGTGGGCTAGAGAAATAGGGAGGAGAGTTAGTTAGGTATTAACTTTTAATTTTTTGTTTTGTTTAATGTGTAGGTAGACAGATGTCCAAGAGTCCCTGATTGGTTGAGGGACTTCAAGGACGTCCTTGAAAAGTTCATGATTTGGACGGGTATAGTTAGGGTACGTCCAAGAAGTCCTCGAGTCCCTGATGGAGTGCCCAATGAATTAGGGATGTTTCCAAGGAGTTCCAAAGTCCCTGGAACACGAAAACATAGGGAACAAATGAAATTTTGGAGGAGGACGGGTCCCTATGCAACATAGCATTTTCATCAATTCGCTAATGGTTTAAACTTTATCTAAGGCATGGCATCTCTAAACCAACCTCTCTTGAGTCGTAGTAAGTCTTTGGTCTCCTATGTTATTTATCTTGTACTTGTACATTAGTTGCCCAGTCATAGCTATGCTCTCGATGGGGGAAGACCCACTTCTATTAGGAGAATAGGATAGGGCTTATTGCTTTTGGAATTGTTCAATGTTTCTCCAGGATTCTCTAAAGGTGTTGCAACCCCAAACCAACCATACAAGATAATGGGAATGACAAGAGTTTCAAAAAGGAACTACTTTTTATCCCGGACCACAAAGTTTGTTGGTTTACAATTGTTTTCAAGACCAAAATAAGCTTTCCACCCTTCGTTAAACCTTTTTCTCAACGCTATAGTCCAATTGAGCTTGTGATGGATATCAATTCCGGTATATTTGTAAGAAGCTACCTTCTCCAAGCTATTATTGTCATATATAAATTATAGTAGGTGACCTTATTGGACTTGATAATCATAACTTTTGTTTTGTCGGCGTTAACAATCATATTCATATTAGAGCATAAATCCTTGAGAATTCTTAATTGCTGATCAATATCAAAGGGACACCTACCTAGCCATAAGAATAATACCATTGGCATAAAGAAGGATGACGACTATTCTAGCTAAGGTCGTGCCAATGCAACCTGTTTCTTCTAAACAACCTTCTAGCTTATCGATGTATATGCCGAAAAGGGTACGAGAGAGAGGGTAACCTTACTTAGCTCCATTATTACAATTAATATCTTTGACCACCCTTCAGTGTCCCTAAATTTGGCAATGACAATGTTGTACAACGTTATCGTGACAACTCTCAACTCGAAAGGAACCTTAAGCTCTTATAAAATATTCCACAGCTTTCGATAACACTCTTGGGGTTAGATGGGGTGTAACGCCCTCCCTCTAGCTCACTCTAGCCTTTCGTTCGGAGTGATTCGCTTATTTTAGCACATTTTGGCACCTAGGGGTAAAATACCCCAAGTAGCCTACCTTGAGCCTACATTAGGCCTTTTATTATTATTATTTTGTTTTAATTTTAAGTTGACATTTTATAATTTCAAATTGACATTTTAAAGGCATGTTAGTGAGCAGTGGTGGCCATGGTTGGGCCCTTTGGTCCTTCCTTTAGGAGAACTATGGCTTAATGTCACTACTGACTGCCCTCTATTGGGGTTTTTAACCCCGGGGTTGGTGTATGGGGCTCCTAAGTGGTGATCACTGGGTCACATGGCCCCATATCTTGTTTGCTTGTTCTGGTGGCCTTTGCTTCAGCTGTGAGACATTCGTATCCCTTCACAGCTATTTAGGACACCCTCTTGGCCCATTAGCCAGCTGGCACCTTCTCTTCCTGGCCTTTTCTCCTCAGAGGAAGCAATCCTCCATGCCAGGCCTTCTTGCTGCTTTGGGAGGGCATTGAGGGACTTTACAACACTCTTGGGGTTAGATGGGGTATAATGCTCTCCCTCCAGCACACTCCAACCTTTCGTTCGGAGTGATTCACTTATTTTAGCACATTTTGGCACCTAGGGGTAAAATACCCCAGGTAGCCTACCTTGAGCCTACATTGGGCCATTTTTTTATTATGACTTTGTTTTAATTTTAAGTTGACATTTTAAAGGCATGTTGGCTTGGATATTTTTGTAAAAAGTGAGTGTGAGATCATATAAATAGATCTCCTCTTTTCATTTTTAAGACAAGATTCATGGGATAAAACATTATGCATTTGCTCTACCCTTCTTAGGGCTCTTTGGAGAGATGCGCCCCTCTTGAGGAAGATTTTCTTGGTTATGCAAGATTTTTTTGGGTGTTCTTTGGTTAAATTCTCTTGCAAGGTGATGCTTGGATTTGTTGGTGAAACACTAGCACATGGAGGTTTGGTTTCTTACTCTTTGTTTGAATGTTGGTAGATGATGCATGTTCATGACTAAATGGTAGCCTTAGTGTTGCATTTCTTCTAGAATAGGCCATTTCCAGCCTTTTTGTCACCTTAAGAAGAAGAGGCACGTCTTATTGTAAGAGTCCTCTAGGATTTTCCCTTAGTTTTCTAGGATAGTTGTCTAACCTAGGATCTCCTTCTCACTAGGTAAGCCATCCTCCCTAGATTCCCTAGCTTGGGTAGGGCTTTTGCTAGGGTTGGTCTCACTTTGTCTTCACCTTCCTTCTCTTCTCCTAAACATAGTTTTAAGGTTAGTTTAGTGCTGCATTTTGCATCTAAAAAACTCTAAAATTTACAAAATCTCAAAAATTAAATTTTTGGCCAGTTTAGGGCCTCCTGAAATTTTCGGCTCCTAAAATTCCGTGCACTAAAATTTTGGGCACTCTAGAATTTTAGGCCCTAAATATTCCGTTCCCTACAATTTCGTGTCCTAAAATTTTGGGCCCTCCCTAAAAACTCGACCCTAAAATTTCGGGATACAAGATTTTCAGGCCCTAAAATCTCGGTCTGAAATTTCGGCTGCCCTTGTCCTCTGCTTCCTAGATACCCCTTTCACTAACCACCTTTAGGGCTCCCCTTACAGTGGCAACTCTCCCTATTCCTTTCCTCGACCCCTGTACATAAGGGAACAACAATAATTAATGGGGTTATTATAGGCTGATATAATTTGCTAGTTTAGATTAGATTTGAAAGTGGATTGTTTTGCATCTTTTACCTTCACATATATAGTTTGCAACTAACACACAATTACATTGCCGGCAAATATACATGAAACTTTTAGATTGTTGTTAGCTAGTATTAAATGTTGTTGCTAATACAATGTTGGATTAAATAAACATACTTGTACTCAATGTGGAATACTGCTGATAATTGATATATCTATGTATAACTATTGCTGCCATAAATACTTGAATGGATGATTAATACATGTTACTTATATCGTTGTACATGCACATTTCTTATTGTTTGATAAATTACTTGTACTTTGTTAATATCCACATACCATACTATTTACACATCGGTATTAATTAGATACACAATTGGCTTATCCTTGGATGAACTTGCACAATTCATATGCATGCTCATAGTACATCTATTCCACGCACTGGTCACTAACCTTACACACACATATGAGATATACTTGGTGTCTAAGTGTCTTTTGCAGAGTTACATAGGGCTCTCCCATAGGACGTTTCGATTTCCCAAGAAGTTGGGAGAAGTGACTAAGGTGACAGTAGTCACTTTCTCTTCGTATGTTTGTTGCTGGCTCGGACTGCCATTTTTAACCGGTAATAGTAGTGTATTTTTTCTTCCTTTTAATTAGGACTTTGTATCTATTTATCTTGTCAATTTTTAAAGACTCGTCAATAGCTTTCTTGATTGCTCTTCTTGCATTTTCCATTTCTCTTTTTCCTTGAAACTTCGATGGAGAACTTGTTAATGGAAGATGAGAGGACTATAGTAAAATTATGATAGAGGTCTTCTATGTTGTCCATATTTGATAGAGAAAACAAGTCATTTTTTTATCATTTAGAAAAAGATCATCCTTATTTCTGTTGAAGATCAAATGATTTTGACTGTGAGAATTTCCTTTTGTAGGATTGCTATGCATGGGGAAATTGATGGTTACAAAAAAAGGTCTATGTTATGAGTCATGCTCATGGTCGCTTAAGATGTCTATATTTATCATTTTGTTGTATAAAGGGATATTAGATATGATGTAATCTACCACACTATTGCCAAGCCCATGAATACAAGTCACCTTGCTAGAATTTGGCCACTTCATTAGACTGTTGTAAATTATAAGGTCTTGAGCGCTACAAAGTTTGACTATCTTGGAACCAAACATATTTTTCACCTATATCTACAGAGCTTTTTGTGTACTTGTTATCTAGAGTAGGGTCTTCGTCTAACCAAAGAGGATTAGGGTTGGAATAATTGCTTAGAAGAATAGCTTGGTTACTCAAAGTGTGAGCGTTAAAGTCACCTATTAAGAGGAGATTGCTTTCATTCCTTAGAGTAGAGATAATTTTCTAAGCTATTAAGGACAATTTTTATCTACATTATTTTTCTTATAAAAGTGAGAACTAATAGGGGAAAAATAACATATTGCTATTTATGTTTTTTTAGTATTAATGTCTGAAATCTCTATCCAAATATATTGGTTCTAATGGCCTTTTATGTAAAGCCTAGTATCGGGGAAGATGTTCTATCTAATGTAACAAGCTATACCTCCAATACCTTTGCGACACGATCGCTTGTTCTAGATCAATTAAAAGTTGAATCCTCCTATGTTAGGGATCTCAGATTCTTCATGCTCCCAAGTTTCAACAAGTAGTATAATATCAATTTCACTTGGGATCCAACTTAACTTGGGGCCATTGATTCCTGCTACAAGCATGCAGGAATCAAGAGGGAGTTCACTATTTCATACAACCCCCAACATAATAGGGTTGCAAAGCAAAGGAATTGAGCTATCATAGGGGTTGTTAAGGCCATGATACATGACCACAATTTGTTGACGTTTTTATGGGCATAAGCATGCAATGCAGGAATCTACATCTAGAACAAGTGTCCTCATAGGATTTTGGAGGACAAGACACTAGAGGAGGCAAGACACCCTCTTGATGTTTCTGGTAGCATTGGAATATATTCTTTTGTCGGCTCCACATGAAAGAATGATGACAATCCCTAGAACAAGTCGACCTAGTAAAATGGCCCAATCTAAAGGTCAAGTCAGCCCAGTTAAGGTGGAAATGTCTTAGTCAAATAAGGCAAGCCGACCTAGTAAGAAAAGTGACCTTTTCTAGTATAAATAGAGGTGAACTTGGCTCAATTGCCACACACCAATTCGCTCAAGCAAGGAGAAAAGTGCTCAGATCCAAGGAAGACTAGTCAAGGGTTCATGAAGCATCCATAAGACAATATTTTGGTGTTTATCTTTCTCTCTCTACTTCGTTCTCAGAAGGGCTCAGAGGTTATTCTGTATCTTTCTTGTATTATTATTCTGTAACTAGTGCTAGGCACTAGGTTAGACATTGTATCTTGTTGAAGAATCTTATCTAGAAAAGTTTGCTAGGTTTTTCTCATGAAAGGGTTTTCCCAGGGTAAAATTGTGTCTACTGTGATTGTGTTTCTTACAGTGATCCTTTATATGCATGCATTTTATATTTATGTGATAGTTAAGTTATAAAACATCTAATTGCTAAAAAAAATTCAACACACCAGAGGAGGCATTCACTGGTGTGAAGCCAGAGTCGAGTCAATTATACACCTTTAGTTATGTAGTTTATATCCATATTCCATCAGGGAAGAGGACCAAGTTGGAGTCCTCCAACAAGAAGGGTTTGTTTGTTGGCTACATTGAGACTTCAAAGGCCTACAAGGTCTATATTCCAGAATAGAGAAAGACAATTGTAAGTAGGGATGTAAAGTTTGAGGAAGATTTTGCATCCAAAAATTTCATGAGCCTATTCTAGTGATAGAGGATGAGGAGTAAGAAGCTTCGAAGGTTGAGCTAGGGTCACCAGTGACTTCGAGTTTGGGATAGCAGCCTTCAGGCATAGAGAGGGAGCCATTGACTCCTATTAATTCTTTCAAGAGACCTTGATGGTTCTCTCAGACATTAAGGGATGCTTAGGAGCATGTTGAGGCTCCCAGGAGTTCATTATGGTAGAGAAGACCTCTGAAGAACTTTCCAAACTACATGGTGTTGATGAGCAACATCATAGATTTTGAGCCTTCTAGTTTTTAGGAGGTAGTAAACCAACAAGTTTGGAGGGATGCCATGGTGGAATAGTACGCCTCCATCATGAAGAATAATATATGGAACATTGTGCCTAGACTGAAGGGGAAATCATTAGTGACTTCTTGGTGGTTCTACATGATCGAGGTTTGTGGTACAAGAGTTCTCCTAGATAGAGGGATTGGACTATGAGGAGATTTTTGCTCCAGTTGTTAGGTACACTTCCATTAGAGCACTGATGTCCTTAGTCTCCATTACGGGATGGATGATACATCGAATGCATCTGAAGACAACTTTCCTCAATGGGATAATTGAGGAAGAAGCGTACATAAAGTAGCCTTAAGGCTTTTGAGATTAGTGGGAAGGATTCCTATTTGTGTAGGTTGAAAAAGGTGTTTTATTGACTCAAGCAGACACCGTGAGCATGGTATTCCAGGATTGATGGATACTTGTAGAGTATGGCCTTCACCAAAAGTGAAGTAGATCCCACATATTTGTTGAGGGTGATCTACTTATTTTGGTGTTGTATGTAGAAGACCTGTTTGTTATAGGTTTAGAGAAGCTCATTTTATGGTGCAAGGCATATATGGCAGTTAAGTTCGAGATGAAGGACTTTGGCATGATGCATTACTTCTTGGGATTGGAGGTTAGGCATAGACCAAGGGAGATTTTCCTTTGGCAGGGTAAGTATGTAGTCAAGATTTTGAAGTATGCCGTGATCTTCTTGATCGTCTCAAGGCGAGATAGGGTGTGTAGGAATTGAGATCTGTGGTTGAATATCTCCTCGACAAAGAGGGCTAGGCATCTTTGTGAAGAAAATATATGACATTAATATGAAACTTTCATTCACACATTCTGTCAAACACTTGAATGTCTAGGGTTTATGATTAAAAATATACTCATAAACTTGAAATAAAAACCAACATATTCAAGATCTTTTCAAAAACTGAAGTATCCATTCACACATGAAAACACAGATGTTTTGGTCAATAGATCAGGCAAAACCCCAACTTTGGGGAAAACCCTAGAAAGAAGAAAATTATCATTAAGAAGAATACTTAGAATTTTTTCCATCTACACATAAAATCATTCCTTCAACCCTCATTGACAAAAATACCCAACTAGAACAACAACAAAATACCTCGATTAATGTGCCCATTAACAGCTGTACAACCTCCACACGTGCGTTGTACTGTTATACTTTATGTTGTACAGTCTGCCTCAAAATCTATGCCCACACGTGCCTATAATAAATGTTGTACAATTGGTACAGTTTGCAATAAATTCTGTTGCCACTTTCTTGGGAAATGTGCCCACATGTGTGGCTGCAATAAATGCTCAAGTATTGCTGTATGAATTGTAGGTTTCCTTGGGATTTGTGTTGCTACTGTCCTTGGGATTTGTGCCCCTCCTCTAGGGCATTCCTTCTCTCTCTCCCTTCTCTGATGGTGTGCTGAACTTGTCCTTTCTTTCTTGTTTTATTCTTTAAAAATGGTAATTACCTATCTAACCACATAATCTATGGTTAAAATACATTTACAAAATCAAGGGCCATCATTTAATGCAAGAGGACCTTCAGAGTTAACTTTTCAACACTTTGGCGCTGATGTCAAAAGAAAGTCGAGAGGGAAACCTCGAGTCTCTATAGAGGCAGTGCTAACGTCCTTTGATTTCATAGTATATGGGGGCTCCTAAAAATGAGGTGCAACTTGTCTCTAGCTCCCGCAGGTGACACGTGACGGATCCTGTCAGATTGTGGTATATGATGGCTGGTCTCCACACAAAGTTGATGCGATCCCACTCGAATCTATCCTAAAGGAATCCTGAGAGAGTGCATCCGATGCCTGCTTCTATATTGGGGGCAGATGATGATGCCATCCTGTTATTTTTAGTGTTCAAGGTAAAAGGACATATTCGAGCCCAGGCTCGTTGAAGGTGAAGTCCAAGTGACCTAAATGTACAATATGTAGATATCCTCTCTGATAGACTAATTTAGTATCTGTGTAGGCAACAAGAGATGGCGCGACATATCAAGGGAGAATCTGAATGGGGAAAGGCGCTTTAGGGAAATGGTCACTGACTGGAGAAGCCGAGATGTTTGTTGGGCCTAGGGATAGGTAAGCAAAATTCACTTAAAATTAGGTAAGCATACTCACTTTGAATTTTGCTTAAGTATGAAAAGAGCTAAGGCAAAAGAAGAGAATGGAGTTGCGACAGAAAGAAGGAAGATTAGATGAAGGAAAATGAGGTGCGACAGAGGAAAAGCCACGATAGAAGGAAAGGACGCAACAGAGAAAGAATGCGACAAAGTGGAGCCATGTCAGAAGGTGTGCAATGACGCAACGGTTAGAAAGCGATAGGTAAGAAAGATCGTTGGTATGAGGTCGACAGAAATCGCACGTAGGAAGGTATCTTTGTAAGTTAGTCCGTTAGTGCCTACTGTCACGTGTCGCTAGAATAAGAAAGACAACCTGTCGACTAAGTGTAGAAAGTCGACCGAGAAAGCAACATGTAAAGGGTCTATAAAAGGAGGAACCCAAGCTGTATGCAGGTTACACTCTCTTTAGTTCTTCAGCCTCTGGAGTCTGTGTTAGCTTCTGGCTATTGTTGTCTGTTAGTTTTGCTAAGTGCATTGAGTCGAGAATTTGCAGCTGAGTGCATAGAAGTGTAGAAGAGACTGAGTCGATCCAAGTTGTGTGCGGATCCAAGTAGAGGAAGACCAACGATAGAAGATAAGAGAGCATGAGAGGAGAGAAAAGTCTGTATAGATAAGCAAGGAAGATATAGAAGAGAGTCTGCAGCTTAGTGCACAGACCAAAGGTGCCATACATTTCTCATGCCAGATAAAGAGCACCTTTGTGGTTTTTCTCGGATGGGTTTCCACGTTAGATTCCATGTTATATATGTGAATGCTGAATGTGTTTAAGTTACATGTGTATATGTTGCTGTGAATGAATGCTTATGTATTTGCTTATGAATGAGTTTAAATATATCAGTCGCACTTTATAAGTTGAATGTATCTGTGCTGCACTGGGGTTATTGTTATATTATTTGCAAAGGAAGAAGTGTGTCGCGGCCTAACTGTGCATAGTAAGCATAAATAATCCATCCACAGGCTTCGGTTGAGCGCCTTGGAAGAAAGCCAAGAGACGTGAAATCCCCCACCCAACTGCGGAAACCTGGTTCTGCTAGTTACCCATAGAAAGATATCTCGGGTGAGACTACATCTGCGTTGCAGGTGTTGCCGACTGGGCTCTTCTCTGTTGGGCCGATATCTTGGGCTTTGTTGTGCGCAAGAGAGAAGGGACTGAACCTGGGCCAAAGAGACGCTGGAAGGCCAACAAATGGTTCCAATGCGGGGACCGAATCATTTTGGTGATGTATATGTTGTGGCAACCGACGAAGCATGAAATCCAAGATTGGCTGGATTTCAAAGCGGTAGAGTTTGCACGAGAAGAGAGTAGAGGATCTCAGTTGAATCCAACAAAGTGGTTGGTCTGATACCTTTACACGGATATTCATGAGATTTTCTTTTCTGAATTTCCCATTGTGTTGCATGAGTGGTTGTCTAGGTTGGCAACCCAACAAAGAAATTTCCAAGGAGGAGAACCGACAGAGTGGAATCCTCAGTTGATTCAACGACCGAAAAGTGTGAGCAACCCTATGTAGAGGGTTGTTGATTTTTGGGTAGAAAGTATTTTGGAGGGATATGTTACTGAGTTTGTTGTCAACGCAATAATCTCATATAGTGAGGCGAAGCGAAATTTTTTTCAAGGACCTTGTTTTTCGTCGAATGCACACCGTCAGCAGAAATCTTTTGGACTGTTGTTTCCCTAGGTGGGAAAGGTGTGGCCTTGGGCGCAAGCAAAGAGCCAGGTGCTGTCACTTGATCTTAGCTCCTCCGTTTAGGCTAATTCCTAATGAAGCCAAGAGGGGTAGTCCCTAAAAAAAGGTTATCTAAGGCTCTTTAAGATGTTTTTAATGACTCTTAGATGGAAGATGAGAATTAGTGTTGTTTAGGAATTTTGATGTACACAAAAATCAATTACGCAATCCACGTTGCTATTTGCAAAACATGATATGAATAATAAGTCAGAAATTAAAGCATCCATGCATGAAATAACTTAGAAACAAATGGACAAATGGTACAAACAAGATGATGCAAGAATAAACAAACAAGTGCCTTAAATGGAGTCAGGATGCTAAAAATATAAGTCTCTGATGTTTGTGAGATCGTTTTGCAAATGCCTCTTGGTAAATTTTAGTGTACGTTTTAAGATGAGGTTGATTATTAAATGGGAAGGGGATCTCCAAGATATACCTTTTTGTATGGGAGATATGTCCAAAACCCTTAACCGATGCGACTACACGCAAGGAATATGTACGCTGGTTCGGAGTCTCTGAAGCTGTGGTCAACACTACACCGCAAGGGTGTAGCCTAACTGGTGCCTCAAGATCACTGACCAGGTGTTCTTGCTTCCTTTGGGTATTTTGCCACCGCAACGGCTTAAATCTAGGCATTGGATTTTTGCTTAGGGAAAGTGGTAAATTTTATTATGGTTATACTTTGGAATTAAGCGTGAGAATTAAAAAAGTTATTGTGCTTTTGGGTATCCTGTACGGGTAGAGCATACACACTGTAAAATTGCAAGTTCCGATTTTAAAGAGTTAATGTGAATTGCAAATTTTGTTAACAATCACAACTCTTTGATAGAGAGCGCTCTTGATCCACCTTATGGTGAGATTCATGAGTCTTATCTAACCAACTATGATAATGCAATGCAAGTGCTCTCCGATAGAGAGTGCTCTCCGATAGAGAGTGCTCTTGACTTGTCTAATGACAGGTTCAAGAGTCTTTGGGTGTCTTTTATGAATAGTTAAAAGAGCACATAAAACAAAAAGCATGCAAGTGAAAAACTAGCAATTAGTGGAAAACAAATTAAATCTAGCATGCATTCTAAACTAAGCAAAGGAAAAGACAAGAAACACTTCCCCAAATAGGGGAAGTAAGAAAAAGTGTGGGATGCTTAACCCTACTAGTCCTTTTTATTAATGATTACAACAAGAGGGATTTTAACCCTTGGAAAGAAAGCAAGAAAGAAAACTAAAGAAAGAAGCCTTAATGGCTTTTACAAGGCTGCAAATTAAGCTTGATGTTTGTCTTCTTAGTTTTACAATTTCTTCAATCTTCAAGTCCTTCTTGGTTCACTTTTCCTCTTCGATGTCTTCACAAAACTTCGATGTCTTCACAAAACAAACAAGTACTCATGCACCCATTATTTGTTAGAAAAAAAATACTAATCTAAGTGCAAAAAATAAATCTTTTTAATGCAAAAATTTGGTGTTTTTTGAATCAAAACTAGGTAAAGTACATGCAAAGAAAAGAGTAAAACGGAAAGCTGAAAAGATGGAAAAACAGGGCAGCCAACAAAAAAGTCAAAAATGAAGAAAAGGGGCAGCCAAGTAGGAAGAAAGATGGCTGCAAATCAGAGAGGAAAAGAGGCTTGAAAAAGGGCAAAAAGGAAGCTGAAAAGTGCCCAAAAAGGGTGAAAATGGGTTTGAAAGAGGGCAGCCAACTAAGAGGAAAGTTGGCTGCAAAATTTTGGCAAATAAAACAACCAAACAAAGGTAAGTATGGCTGCAAATAAAAGGAGAAAGAGGGCAGTGAAGAGTGGAGAAAAATAGAGCAAAAAAACAAGGGAAAACATGGTGAAAACATGTAAAACAAAGAGGGAAAAAGAGGAGCAAAAAGGTAAAAGAGCGAGGGTAAAAGGAGCAAGCTGGAAAGAGCAAAGAAGAGATGGATAAAGAAGACAAAGAGAAGGAAGAAGAACAAGGAAGGGCGGATCTTATAACCAAGGAAAAATCTTTTTAAAATTTGATTAAGAGAGGTAAGAGAAAGCCCCTTTTTAGCTGTGTGTGTTTTTGAAGCCGGATTAAGTGCTTTAAAGAACTTGCATGGTGAAAGTATGAAGTTAAGAGCTCTTGATGAGATCCCAGTTGAATTTCAACCCCTTCTCCCCTGGTGATTCCTGAAACCAAACAACTCAATACAAGTAAAAGTGATCAAATGCTAGGATGTACTAATCAAAATAAATATTGAAAGGCACTGCTATAACTGACTACTTCCTGTCCACTCCTTATATATAATGAAAATTGCATAGATAATCAAATTAAGACTTTAAATGACTACCCTACCGTGCGAGATTCATAGACCTCATGTGCTAACATTGATCAAACATTTACTAAAATAGAGAGAAGGTTGAGAACAATATCACCTCGCAAGATGAAAACCACATACAAAAAGCCCACACATAGACCTCCAAAGTTACTTTATTCCGTTATCAAATGCTGGTTACAATCCTGGCAGAGTTCTCTTGCAAATTCTCTATATGCAAATGGGAAGAAGAGACTTTTATTTATACAAAAAATAGAGAAAGATATGGCTCGACATCAAAAGAGCACACTACGATGATTGAATGAGCTGGGCATACTGATTGTGAGTTAAACTGATCACTAACTAAGATGCAATTGGGTTGGAGTAATGAGGGGGGGGGGTGAGGTGGCCTCAATCCCCCTCGGTCTTATCACCAATCCAATAGAAACGTGCCAAAGAAGGAAAAACGCCTATGCATGGAGAGGGGCACAAATCCCAAGGTGAAGTTCACTGTAGCACTCCGATACCGACTCAAATTAGTTCAGACTTGATTGGAATCATCCCAGATGCCTTTTGCCGAGCTGATTAGCCCTTTATTTTATTCAATTTGGTCTTTTTTGGAGATATTTTGATTTTCTCCATTTTAATATTTTTTATTATTTTAATTAATATTTTTCATTTTTTGGGTTTTTTGACAAAATATTAATTAGAAGGCCAAATAATAGTCCGAAACTTAGGCTAAGCGTGTCTAGGGGTTAAATGAGTGTTTTGGCTTAGAAAATAAGTGTTTATTTGCCAAAAATACTCCCCGTACCACTTAATTATTACAAATTGAAAATTTTCAATTAAACTATATTAAAAATGGTTTAATTAATTGAAAAATTTAATTAATTCTCTATAGTCAAAAAATAAAAAATTAAAAAGCTCAACGCAGCCGGTAAAATTATTTTTGGACAATTTGTCAAAGCATCCTGGAGCTTAGGAAATGACCATAGAACATACAACCAGTGTCTAGTAGGTTCATATTAACTAGTTGGACTCTAATAACCCCCCAAGGCCCAAAATTCAAAATCAGGCATTCCAGCTTTGGAGGAAGTAGGAGAAAAACTCATCGATTATACTCGGTTGTAGGCAAAGCATAATCGACACCGGAAAAAACTCCCTGGAATACCTTAGTTGAAATTTACGTCTTAGGGGACCGAGCCACTCAAAACCCGTACTAGCACACTTAATTACAAAAAGCCCATGGGGCATGGTCATTTCAGCATAAAAATAAAAATGACGCCAAAATTGGCTAGGCAAAACATTTTGAACCTCTGATCCACTGGATATGAACATGGACCGTGTTCATCAACTAGCGGCTGAACGGAAGGTTCAACTATTATACAAAATATTTGGCGACATCTGGCTCCAACTGTGGGACGTGTGCTTGATCTAGTCTCTTATGCAAGGAGAGCATACGAGAACCCCAGAATCTCTGGCTTCCATATCTTGTAAAAACATCTCAACTTGACAAGAAAACCTTAGTAGCACAAATTTTATGAAAACGAGCCAATGATCCAAAACTTGCTCTATTAAGAGGAATGACAAAACTTAGAATTTTTATTTGTTCCTACGTACAGAAAGAAAATGCTAAAAGTAAATGCTCACTTTAAGGAGCCTATTCTCCTACTCTAAGCATGATATCAAAAAAGGTTAGGCGTAATAAAAAATCCAGTGTAGCCACCTTAAGCATTTTATTAATATAAAAAGGTTTTTCTTTGTCTTTGGTTACCAACCAAAACAAGAATATTTTATTCAGAAAATGCAAACCTGTGTGATGATCCAAAAAAGGAGGGCTGGGTGGGAAATCATGAATAATGTCGTCAAACTTAATTCCCAAACTGGTAGGTGCTCGCGCAAGCTGCCTCTATCCAAGATTGGATAGGATTGATGTTCAAATCTGTAAGATGAGGTAGCTCATCATACTCATCAAAAGGGCTTATTTGCTTCTAACTCTGTGTGTAAGCCCCAAACTGCTCCAAATCATAAGGAACATCTATGTCTGAAGATGATGGCCGAGGAAAAACTTCAGCTAGTTGCACCTCATCTGATTTTTCACTGCATTGCTTCTCCAAGTCCTCATTACAGATACTCAAATACAACTCTAACTGATCATATGAAAACTTCGACTGCTCTTCTTTACAACTTTCACAAGAGTCAAAATAAACACTCCCCTTGTGGGATGTGTTACCGACTAGGCTGCACCTAGTTGGACTTTCAGTGAGCCGCCAGTGATGAACAAGATACTTGTTCATATTCAGAGTTCAAAGGTCCTTTTAGGCCTCCAGGGTCGTTTTATTTTTTGTAACGCATGTTCATACCCCCTTGGGGAAATTGTGAAAAATGTCCCAGCATTTAATTTTTTATAAAAGGCTTGGCTTCTCAGACTTAAGCATCAAGCCGACTAGCCCAGAGTGTTTTTTCCCTTGGTTATTATTGGTTGTTGAACAAACGACTAATAATTTCTGAGTTTTTCACTCACACCTCCAAAGCTGGGGTAGTCATCTTGGTGTTGCGGCCTAGGGAGGTTATTAGAGCCTTCGTGTTGGTGTTTTTCACCATGCTAGGCATTCGAATTGAGTCGTATGGACATGTACTAGGTCCCCCTAGAGTTTCGTCAATTTCCGCAAAAAATAAATTTTTCTGTTTTTTAAGCCATTTTTTAATGGTTTAATTAAAAAACTTCAGATTGTAATAAAAATCAGATACAGAGTCCGTTTTTGACGTGGGGACACTCGTTTTCACACCCGGAGCGTCCACTTTACCCATGGAACCACTTTCTACATCAGTCGGGCAGCCGGAGCACCCCGTGAGGCATTATTTGGGCTAAAAGTGCATAAAATAGCATTTTAATGCTAAATCTAGTCAAATTGGCACCAAAGTAAAAAAAAGAAAAGAAAGTCAATCAATTTAAAAATTGATTTGAGTGACATGGCAAGGGTCCCATGTGACTAGCGACTCATACCTCCACTCATTTGAAGTCAAAGTTTGGTTATAAAGTAAGTGGTTAAGGATTATATTAAAGTGGTGACGTCAAATACACCAAGGGAAGGCTCACGCTACACTTGCAAGTTGAGGGTGTAGACCCCACTTTCCATGTCACCATTTAAAAATAAAAAAGGAAGAAGACAAACCTTGGCTTATGCTAATATACCATGCTTTGTTCAATCGCGTGATGAGGGTGACGTCAAACTATTTCCAAACGTAAGCATGGTTAGGTGAGTGGGCGCTAACCAAGAAGTGGCCCCCTATTATATGCGTTTGACATGTAATAAAACTTGGCGGTATTATAGTACAGTTTTCCATTCACGTGAACATTCTGTTGGCAAAGCTCACGTCACATTTCTGTTTGGATTATCGTGAGCCGGCAGGTGACGTATGGAGATAACGTTGACTCATTATGGAGGGCTCATGCGTGAGTGTTGGTTAAGGGAGTGGACCCCTCTTAGTATCCACGTCATAATCTTGGATACGGTACATCAAAGCTTGGATATCAGCGAATATTTTATGGGTGGAGCTCACGTCACATATGGCCGTACAACTGGGTGTAGGAAATCATGGCTTGCGATTTGGTCTTGGTGAGTGGTTGGTATGTGTTGGTAGTTTTTGGTTTGTTGGAGGAGTTTGGTGAGAGAGGTGTCAATCACCTTCTCTATTCAACTTAATCCAAGCTCAGCTAAACTCTGAGCTTGATCTTCAGTATTGATGAGGCCCCCCTGGGTCTCCCTTTTCCTATATAAGCTGGTCTCTTCTCCTTTGTTCAGCATCAAAAGGTGGAACCTCTGCTTGAAATATTGTAATAGTTTTCTTGAAGTATTGTGAATAAAAGGCTTTGGAGGCAATTTCTGTGTGGGATCTATGGATGTTTGGATAGAGTTTACTCTACATTTGTGAGGTAACCTGTATTTGTTTTCATGCTTGCATATGTTTGGGATTAACTAGCTTTCGGAAGGAAATGGTATTTTTGTAGAGATAAAAGGTAATTCTTGTTAGGTTACTCTTTTATTGCAAGTCGAGGAAGACTATTTGATATATGTATGATTTCATGCTTGGATCTACATTGTTGTTGTAGTCTCTTTCGGTTTACATAGGTATTTTTTAATCCCCATTGCTAGTGTTGATAATCTTTTGCAGGAAGCTAAGTCTGGAGTATTGATGAGCGAATGTGCTCTACCTTTCCTTCAGTAAAATTTGGAAAATAAGCTTTGTCCCTCTCTCACCAAGGAAGCTTTTTCTTTTCTTTATTTCTTGCTCTACTTTGGGTTCTTTGAATTTTGATCCACAAATTTCTTAAAATTTTCTTTCGGTTTCAAACGTTTCCATATTAGATCTAGCATCTAGAGTCATATCAAAGGTAGATTTGATGTCTAAAAGTTTCTATTTCTAGTCTGCTTCAAAGGTACATTTAAAATTCTAGATCTAGTTACTTTTCCCCTTTTCCGCAAGTTTAAAATTTTTGAAAATTAAAAAAGCTTGTTGAAAGAGTTTCTGTGCATTTTAAAGTTTGATCTCGCACTTTGTGCTTGAGATTTGCTTGCCATTCTTCTCAAGAGGCAAGCAAAGATCCTAAGAAGGCAAGCTTTCTAGCTTGCCTCACTTAGTTGTTTCCTTGTTTTTGTAATCGGTTGTTACTTAGATTATTTTTGTAATTTTTTGCATGTTGTCCAAAGACACTTCCAAAGTGTTTATGGGCATTTTTCACTGACATATGTTTGCTGGTTTTTAGCAGGTCCATCAAAAAAGAGAAGGAAACTCTGCCCGAAAATAGTTTTTTCGAACATCCGAAGCTCCCAGGAGACTTTCCGCTTAGCTGGGCCTATTTCCTTTGCATGTTGTAAGCCTTTGGATCCCAGATAGGAAGGACCAAAGAGCATTCTTTGCTGAAGTATTGTAACTGATTAATAAAAACAAGTTTGAGTAGGCTCGGTAGAGCCCGGTCCCCATCCCTCTTGGGGGATTTGTGTCAGTGTTCGTTTTTCTGTTTTCTTATATGCTGGTAGCGTAGTTGTCTTTTTTTATCATTTCATGCTTTGTTTGAGTTTTGCAAAAGTAACCTGAATACTTACCCACTGCGCTATACCGAAGTACCATAAGGGAAAAGATTTGAGCAGTGTAGTAATTAAAAAACAAAAAAAACAAATTTGTTATGCACTGCTAAGTTAAAATAAACCCCCTCGCTTTCTCAAGTACAGGTTCGTGGATAAGGGCTTGCTCGAGTACTGAATCTGGAAAGAGACTCCTGGGTTTTATTTATTTTTCTAAATCAGAAAACTTGTTTTAAAACTTTCAAATAAACCAAGACTCCTTCCCCGTATGCTCTACACCGCTGCAGCTTGTCTGATCAATTGGCTGTATCAGAAAGGGATACGAGTTACTAGATCTAATAGGAAAATCCACATAAGTAATTTTCTCGAGAACTCGGGAGGTTGCAAAGGGTAATCACTACAGAGTCAGGGGGCTACTCTAAGCAGGTCTATCCTCGCCCTGTTCGACACTTGGTATTACCGCTTTAGCACTCAGTTCGAAGGGACTTGACTTGCAATTTACCCATTCCGTAATCAATTCATCTAATAATTTAAAATTTACTAACCGAGACACTGCAATACTTTCACTGAGACTACACTAGCAACCCACATTTGCAAGCACTCTTTTCATTTTGGCACTGGTCTATTCTGTTCCTTTTTGCATAAGTTAATCTCGCAATGTGTCATTGAATTTTGTGTATCTAGTTTGAGTTAAGGTGTTGCTAAGGTTAAATTTTGTTGGCGGTAATTGGTAATTTCCTAGTTTCATCCATTCTATATTAAAACTCCTAGAATTAATTATTTCTCTTGTAGAGTAAAAACCTTAGAATTTACTTTTCATTAGGGTCCACCCCCCTTGGCTTCACTAGGAGTTGGCCTAGACGGAGGAGTTGAGTATCAGGTGACAGCACTTGGCTCGAGCTTGCCCCCAAGGTCGCACCCAGTGGCTTGAAGATTTTTGCCACGTTACCATTCTATGTCATCCTGCCTAAGCACTGCCTCCATTCTTTGTGAAGAGTTTTGTTTTGGGGGATAAGTGTTCATGCCCCTCAAAACTACCCGTTTCCCATCTGGTCCCTGGATGATCCAGATGGAGATCGGTGGCCACCCACCTATTCCACTGGCTCAAAACAATTGTTCATTGTGGCAGTTTCCTAGTTATTTTTCTGCAGTTTTTCGAGTCCTAAACTTCCGGGGCCGTTTTGAGGCCTTAAACGACGTTTTTTGGAGATTCGGGGCCAAATGGTTGCCATCGGCATGGATTTGGCCGACTAAAAGTTGTAAAGCTTAGACAGACCTTTCCAACGAGCTATTGAACGCCCAAATCAGAGATCGTATGCAAAAGTTATGACCCCGGGAAGTTGACTGTTCAACTTACCACCATGGGGCCGCAAACTTTATGACGGTTCATCTTCTAGGGTTACGTTTTGGACTTTTGGGGTTCTCACCCTCATTCTTATTATAAATAGGCCTCTTTGGCTTCATTTTGTATTCAGCTTGGCACGAATGAGTGTAGCAGTCACATCTCTTCTCAGAGATAGCTACCACCATTCTAGCAATTGTATTACAGTCTGTTCTATTTCCGCCATTTAATAGAATGTGTTTACTGTATCTTTGTTATCTTTGCAAAATGTCTGTGATTACAATTCTGTATATGTTCTTTCATTTCGTTCACGCATAAATCCGGATCAGTGGTATCAGAGCAATCTGCTCTTTGATTGTTTCTCGGTGCATGTCCCCGACGAGGTCCGAGTACAGAGAGTTTGGTCTCGAACTAGTTTCACTTGATCATTCTCGCCGTCCCAAACGACCTCCCATGGCGGAAGAAAAGAGAGACGACGGAGCAGGATATCCTATCAAGTCGCTGCTCGAGGAAGCCCTCGAACGACAGAGGAACGAGATGATGGATAGTTTCGCCCAAATCCTTCGACGAATGTCGGCCGTGGCAAGTGCATCTTCAACAAGCAGCCGGTTCGGGGATGCAACTCCCTTCAAGGTACAAGTTAACTTTGATATTCCTTTATTTGAAGGCAATATTGATGCAGATGCCCTGGATAATTGGTTGAATGTTCTAGAAGGGTATTTCTCTGTCCACAATTTTTCCGACAGAGAAAAGATCACCTTTGCGCTGCTTAAGGCAGTCCCCCATGTCCAAAATTGGTGGGGTACTTATTATGAGCAAAACTCATCAGACGAGTCTGGAATGTTTGAAACAAATCCCACTTGGGCCTCTTTCATAGATGCCGTCAGGGAACAGTATTACCCTGTGGGAAACTATGATGACCAGTACACAAAATGGACCATTCTGCGTCAAGAAAGGGACCAGACGGTGTCGGAGTACACCAACAAATTTCATACCCTGCGGACAAAGCTGAGTATCAAAGACCCCAAGCGGCACCTAATCTTGAAATATCGCAGTGGTCTGCATCGGTACATCCGAACTGAGATGGACTTCCTCGACGTCTCTTCACTTGGATCCGCCTATCGGTATGCTGTCAAAATCGAGGAGAAATTTCGACAAAAGAACAAGCGAGACTCTGGACCTGTGAATCCATCGCAGAAGCAAGGCAAGGGACACCCTGGCCCGCAAAACACAGCAAAAGAAAACGACAACCAATCCCCGCCACAAGCAAAGAAGGGAGATCGAAAGACAAAGAAGGACATTGGTAAGTGGTGCGAATTTCATAAAAGCCCTTGGCACAACACTGATGAATGTCGCTCAAAGCAGTCATTAGTGGCTGAGAACAAATCTTCAGAATCAGATCTTGATTCTGATTCTGAACCCAATGCCACAGCCGCACACAATGGGAGGCAGATCATTGATGCAGACCCCACTGCCACTGTTGCTACCGCACAGATTCAACTAGAGGATCCTGAAGAGTCAGAGACAGAGGAGCGCCTATTCCACTCGCAGATGTGGGTGAAGGGGATGCCTCTACATTTTGTTGTTGACAAAGGCAGCCAAAAGAACCTGATCTCAGCAGAAGTTGTCAAGAGATTGGAGCTTCCAACAACACCACACCCGCAACCTTACAGCATCGGTTGGCTAAGCCAAGGACGAGATATCCGCATTACTCAACAATGCCTCCTACCATATGGAATCAAGCCTTTCCAAGATGAGGTACTGTGTGATGTGGCCCCACTTGAAGTTTGTGATGTTCTTTTAGGACAACCATATATGTGGAAGCGTCATGCTGTATATGAGTCACGGCCTCGTAGTGTCATTGTCACTTTGGGAGGACAACTCTACCGGATCCCAGAGATAGTTGCACCTGCTACAGTCTCACAAGGTAGGAAGATAAGCTCCCACACCAGAAAATTATTCCTCTTCACAATTGCGTCTGAAAGAGAACATAAGATCACAGAGACCTCCACACCCTTTGCACAGGGTGTCTCTGCTCATCAGACACAAGAAGAAGACAGAGCCATTGTTTCCTCATCTATCCGAGTACCTCTATGATGCAAGGCCACGCATTCAAGGTGCTCATCCAGAAACAAATCATCCATACAACAATTACAACCTTCTCGGGATGTCAAAGAAAGGAAGCCTCTTCACTTCAGCAAATGTCGCACTAGGAGGAGATCAACTCAACACACAGTTCTAGATATGATATGGGATTCGATGCAATGGAGACCATTGCTTCCCAAGGAGGGAGGATTGATCCAGATGGAGATCGGTGGCCACCCGCCTATTCCACTGGCTCAAAACAATTGTCCATTGTGGCAGTTTCCTAGTTATTTTTCTGCAGTTTTTCGAGTCCTAAACTTTCGGGGCCGTTTTGAGGCCTTAAACGACGTTTTTTGGAGATTCGGGGCCAAATGGTTGCCATCGGCATGCATTTGGCTGACCAAAAGTTGTAAAGCTTAGGCAGACCTTTCCAACGAGCTATCGAACACCCAAATCAGAGATCGTATGCAAAAGTTATGACCCCGGGAAGTTGACTGTTCAACTTACCACCTTGGGGCCGCACACTTTATGACGGTTCATCTTCTAGGGTTACGTTTTGGACTTTTGGGGTTCTCACCCTCATTCTTAATATAAATAGGCCCCTTTGGCCTCATTTTGTATTCAGCTTGGCACGAATGAGCGTAGCAGCCACATCTCTTCTCAGAGATAGCTACCACTATTCTAGCAATTGTATTACAGTCTGTTCTATTTCCGCCATTTAATAGAATGTGTTTACTGTATCTTTGTTATCTTTGCAAAATGTCTGTGATTACGATTCTGTATATGTTCTTTCATTTCGTTCACGCATAAATCCGGATCACTGGAATTCCATTTCCATTGTTCGGTAGTCTGTAGTATATTTCCCTATTGAATAAAGCCATTGAACGCCAAATACTACATGTGTATTTGCCACATCCACTACATAAAATGAATCTGTCATCTGGTAGTTGCCTAATGTGACATTCAGTTTTGGAATCCAATATTTGCACTCCATGCTAGAGTTTTCGGCTACTGCTACAGTGAATCCCTCAAACTTCTCTGTCGGAATACCCCTCTTGGCTACCCAAGTTGCATCAATGAAATTGTGGGTTGCTCCCCCATCAATCAATACTCCTACTCTGTGGCCTTGTACTACTCCCTTGACCTTGGGAGTATGGAATCTAGGTACTCCAGATAGCGTAGCAATAATATCCTCTGGTGTATCACCGTGGAGTGACTCCTCCTCTGCTTCCCGCAATTCTTCTATTGTTTCCTGCTCGTAGTCCTCCCCTTCACTGTCTGAATATACCTCTATGTAGTGGGCCTTGGCCTTTCCTGCGCACTTGTGTCCTGGAACCCATGGTTCCTGACAAGTAAAACACAATTTCTTTTGTCTCAAGTCTTTCCTAGTGTCATCGTCTAACCATGTTTTCTTCGGTAACTCTTGCTGGAAAGGTTTCTTGCCCTTGTCCCTAACTGGAAAGTTGGCCTTGAATGGGAACCTGTTCTTGTGGACTGAGTCTTGGAGATCTCTGGCTCAACTGATGGCATCCTGTAGAGTGGAGGGTTTGTAGGCTTTCACCCACCCCCGTAGTGGCTCTGTCAAGGCCTCAGTAAACAACATAGTCAACCTGCTCTTCGACACATCTGTCACCATAACAGCTACCCTCTGGAATTCTGAGATGAAGGCCTTGGCGCTATCTGTCTATTTGAGTTGAGCCAACTCTCTGAAATGTATCTCTGGATCTTTCCTATTAAACTGCTCCATGAGTTTCTGAGTAAACTCACAATAGGAGTGGATGGTGTTGTGACCCAATGTCACTAATCCGTGGTACCACCACTCATGAGCCTCTCTGTCCAGGTGGAGTGTAGCAATTTAATGGCATCTGTCTCTATCATGGGATTGAGTTGGAAATAGGTATCCGACTTCTGAACCCATATCCTCGTTGAACCTCTGCGAGTCCCATCAAAGTTTGGGATGGTGAGCTTGCCCAAGGTTTTCTGCAACTCATAGTTATGATTGAATCTCTTGTTGAAATTCCTGGGCTTGTTCCTACTCTTCATGTTGCAAAAATCCGAAAAAGACATGGCTGCATGAAACTCATCCCCTAAGTCCCTGTATTCCTGTAAATAGGCCCCAAAGGGTTCGCTAGGCTCTACCTGCATGACTGGACCTGCTACTGCATCTGCCAAGAAGTGAGGCATAGTAGGTTTGCTGGAAGGTCTGTTATATATGTGGGGTGTGTTCTGCATATTGGTGTATGCATGTTTCCCACTATTGCTTGTAGACCCTCTATCGACCGGTGAGAGAGGTGTACTGCTATTACCTGGTTCTGGTTTCGTCGATAATCTGTTGATTGCATTAAGTACGTCCTTTTTCCTTTGGCTAAGTCTTACAATGCGCTTACTAGGCTGCAAAACTCCATTCTGTCCTCATCTTCTCTCGTTCCTTTACCCTTGTCAGAGTGTATATCTGTTGGGTCCATGTTCGAGTTGGTATCTTCTAGTTGGATATCCTCAAAGTCCTCCGTGTACCTACTCCTTCTTTTCCTCTTCGGTATTCATCTACTTGTCATGTTCAAGCCCACAGCTGGCAAGGAACATGCTCTGATACCACTGTAATATCCCAAACACGAATATTCTACTGATTCTATGCAAAATTACTGAATAGTTGGGCATGCAAAACTGCCATGCAAAATTGCCCTAAATTATAGCTGAATTTAGGTTTAGGGTTTGTAGGAAAGATTGTAACACTTACCACTGATAAGTTGGTTGAAAATGCTCCTGAGAGAATACACATGCGAGATAAGCCGAGCTGATGAAGTAATAACCTCTTTTTCCTTAGTAGTACCCCCAGCAATCTGAATCAGCTAAGGTTGACGTTTTTGGTGGAGGGATGGTCTGTTGCAGCTGAAAATTGGCTGGAGTGTAGGTGTGATCGTGCCAGGGAGAATGGCCGGAGTATGCAGGAGTTCTGACCTCCCCAGGTACCTTAGCGAATTGATTCACCTGATTGATGCTCACGCTCCCACTCTTCTCTATTCTGCTGCTCGCTGCTCTAGGTGAGCAATCCGGTGGCTGATAATCACTCAAAGCAGTAGAGTGATCTTGTCGATGAGGATGCGCCACATGCGAAAGAAATATGGTGATTCGGACTCTTGGTGAATGCCCTGGGGTTTCCTAGCTAAATTCCTCCTAGTTGTACGGATGAACCTGAAAATAATCTTTTGGTATACACTGAAGCACTAAATAAGGATGAATATGATAGATGTGGTGACAAACCTGAATGGTTTCTCATGAAGGAGACTAGGGAAGATATTGCATTGCCGAAACCTCGTTAGCTGAAGACACCGTCTTCAACCCCAACTGCCGTGGCTGCACGCTGTGCTGCTACTCAAAAAGCTCCAAATGAATAATAATCATAAGTGCCCTTCTTTGGTCTCATCACCCTCTTAAATTGAATCTCATGAGATTTTAGGGTTTGCATGTCACTTTTAGGATTTTTGCTTTACTTTTGCATGCATGCAACCATATTTTAATGTTGACTTTTAAGCGTAAAGAAACAAGGCTTCTTCCATTTGACTGATGACTTGACGCTAAAGAAATGTCTTGTAGTGCTGTAAGTATCAAATCTACTCAGTCAATTCCCTCCCATGTAGTACCCGCTAGAACCTATGGAAATTAAGTAGGTTAGCGGGTGTTTGGGATGCTTAATTAAAGGGGGACATTATAAGCAACACTACCCTTAGCCAAGGGGAGTGGAAATTTTCGAGGCCGAGGACAACAACAAGGAGGAGGATTTGGTCGAGGAAGAGGCCAAGTCATTTGTTATAACTGTGGACAACCAGGACACTTTACGCGAGATTGTGCAAGTCCTCCGAAGACATGTACTTACGGTAAAGCATTTGATCATATTGTCGAACAGTGTCCGCAATTGATTGCGAAATGGAAGGCTCGAAACGTGGGAAGCAGAATCCGAACCCGAACCCAAACCCGAACCCCAACCAAAACATCCAGATGATTTCTGCAGAGCCAAGAGAACCAAATATTGTTGTCGTTACAAGAGGAGGTGTTGCAACAGGAGCAGACCGAAATACACAGCATGGACAACTGCAGGTGCGACTGGCGGCACAGAAGAAAGTACCGTTAGACGTCCAAAAGGAGAAAGAAGTATTCTTGGAGGTGCGACCATAATTTGTTGATACCAATCAAGCGTCGACATCTGGACAAGTAAAGGCGATGCCCGAAAGATTCGAGCAATTACTCAGGAAGCAACCACTCAAAAAGGTTAGTAAGCTCAAATAATTTTTCTAAAGTTGTTTAGCACTAATCCATAATAGAGATGCTGTCGCAGAATTGCCAAAACTCATAGAAGAAATTCTAGAAGACCTGCGACCCGATAAAAGAGTTAACCATGTCGGGAAAAGATTAAAATTTGGCCACGAATTGTGAATGATTGCGCAGATAGGAGATTATGATATGGATTATATCATATTAGATTTGGGCTCTGATGTCAATATCCTGACAAGACAGACATAGAAAAGCATTAATATATCATGATTGGGTTGGTCTCCCTTCAGATCAGGCTAGCGAATCAGTCGAAGGTCCTACCCATTGTCGATGATACAAATCCATATCCTGAACTTTTGGGGATTGATTGGGCGATAGATAATTATACCATAATTAATTTTAAGAAAATAATTTTGTCATTTGAAGATTCAGAGATAAGGGTGGTCGCACCAATTGATTCGCCTGAAGGGCAGAGATGTGTCGAGCCAGTGAACAATGATGGCCAAGGTAATTACCTGGATCAACTATATAATATCATGTGTTCAAGAGACGACTATATAAATCCAATAGCGGATGGAAAGTCGAGTTGGTGGAGTGTTAGCTCCTGTACATCCGATTCCGACGAAGCATTAGAAAATTGGTAGAGTCGGCTGCATGAAGTTTCCATGCGAAGATGCGCAAGAATTACAAGATTTGTGCGACGGGTCGGAGGTGAGGCAATTGCGCTGCCTACATATGAAGGGTTACCTAACCTTGCATCTTTTTTGGTGGAATTTGAAGCAAAAGTCACAGAATCACAACAATTGTTCGCCTTGGACTTTGTGCTGAAAGCTACGCCCGCTAGATGGTGGGGTATACATAAACAATCTATCTCTGAATGGCTGTAATGTAGAAGATTGCTGGAGATTAGATTTGGAAAAGAGATTAGTTATAATGATTGCAAGTACACAGGATTGACAAATCCTGGTGAACATATCGAGCATTGTTGCACAACATGGTAAGAGTATCCACAACAACAATGGGTTCATCGCTTTATACATACATTGGATATGGTACCAAGGAATTGGTACACATCAGTGGAGCTGCGACGAGGAACTCTCAACTGGGAAGAGTTAGCTACAAGCTTCACACAAACATTTGAGTTTGCAAGTGATCATCCAACAATTTATGCTGCATTGCAGATAATAAAGGAGAAGATATTTGAAGAAATCCTTGCTGCAGCCACAAATTTTCGTCAGTGCAACGCGACAATCCACCATTGGATGGAATGTTACAATGTCACGGGAGAATCGGATGATGATGACCTGCTCGACATAAACTTACGGGAGTCGGAAGGTATGCTCGCAGGGGAAGGATTTGGCATTTCCAGCAACCAATTCCTAAGTCCACTTAAAATTAAGAAAGTAAATATTGGCTTGCCTAAAAACCCAAAGTTTGCCAATATTGGAGATTATTGGGATAATGAGACTGTGGGGAAGATCACTGATTTGTTGCATGAATTCTAGGATCTGTTCCCTACCAAATTTTCAGAGATGAAAGGAATAGTTGGCGACCTCGGTGAAATGAAGATACCTTTGAGGTTCGACGCAAAACCAGTCAAGCAACGGGCATACAGATTGAATCCATGAGACAAAGAAAAGGTTAAGGCTAAATTGGATCAAATGCTAGAGGCAGGTGTTATAGAATGTATCGAGGAATCCGAGTGGATTAGCCCAATTGTTTTACAGGACAACAAGACCTCAGGTTAAGTAAGAATTTGTGTCGACCTGAGAAAGTNGCAGGGGTTATAGAATGTATCGAGGAATCCGAGTGGATTAGCCCAATTGTTTTACAGGACAACAAGACCTCAGGTTAAGTAAGAATTTGTGTCGACCTGAGAAAGTTGAATGATGCTTGTTTACATGACTCGTTTTCGACTCCATTTACAGATGAGGTAGTGGAGAATGTCGGAGGGGAAGAAATGTAGTCTTTAACTGATGGATTTTCTGGTTAACAACACATCATGATTGCAAATGAGGATTGACACAAGACTACCTTTGTGACGAAGTGGGGATGTTTCCAGTATACGGTAATGCCCTTTGCACTGAAGAAAGTGCCTGCGATTTTTTTCCAGAATCGTAGTGGCTACCTTTAAAGATTTTATACACAAATTTCTTGAAGTATACCTTGATGATTGGACAGTATCTGGGCTCATAAAAGACCATATAGAGAGCTTGAGAATGATGCTGGAACGTTGTCGCCAGTATCAAATTTCCATGAATTTGAAGAAATGTATGTTTTGCACACCTTTTGGAGCTTTGTTGGGTCATGTGGTCCGTCGCAACGGAATTTTGGTTGCCCCAACCAAAATTGCGATCATCCTCGACCTACCACCACCTACTACAGTTAAACAGTTAAGAGCGACACTAGGACACACGAGATACTGCAGGAACTTTATCAAAGGATATGCAGAGGTGACTGCTCCGATGGAAAAACTGTTGAAAAAAGATGCTAAAATGGACAACGAACTGCTAAGAAAGTTTGGACAAGCTGAAGAACAAGATGGCTACTGCGCCAATACTTGTGTTTCTAGACCGGGGAAAAGAGTTCAACGTTCATGTCGGTGCATCGTCTGTTGCGCTTGGCGTGGTACTGACGCAGCTTGGTGAAGGAACAATTGATCATTCGATTGCCTTCACTAGTAGGAAATTATCAACTGCAGAGAAGAATTATACAGTGTTCCATGGAAACTCGCCCCCCAAGGTCGGGGGCTCGCCCCCCTCGCTCCCCACGCCTCGGGGGCTTGGGGGCTCCTCCAGAAACGTTTCCTCACGCCCCTAAAAAAGCGAAACTTCCGGAAACGCAGGAGGGGGCATGCCTCCTAGCTCTGAACGTCGCCCCGCTTGTGGGGGGCGCCCACACGCCCCTCCCCGAAGACGGGGGGCTCCCACACGCCCCCCCCACGATTTTGCATTTTTAATTTTTTAAAATTCGAAATTAAAAAAATACAAAAAAACAAAAAACAAAAACAAAAAGCATAAATAAAAAACTAAACCCTAAATTATGCTTCTTACCTTCCTCGTGACTCATTCATTTCCTCATTTCCGCTGCCGTGACTGGGTGAGGCTACCGCGTGAGTGAATGGAGGTTGCTTGAGCTCGTGACTACTGTGATTGCTGTGAGTGAATGGGAGTTTGCAGGAGTGGACTGTTGCATTCTTGCAGACGTTGAGCTCGTGGTCGCTGGCTTGAAGGAGAGGAGCTCCTAATTCGTGGGTCGTCGGCTTGAAGCTTGAAGGAGCTCGTGGGTCGTCGGCAAGATATTTTTAATCGACTGTAAGTTGTTGATTAAATTATTTTAACAAACAACATATGGCATTTTTGCAATACCATTGATAACCAGTTTTAAATTATCCTACAAGATCGGTATAGGGATCTATGACAGCTAGAATGGTTCCATAATGCAGTGAACTCTGCTACAAGGCTGCAGCTTAACTATGGCATAGTGATATATTATACGTTTAGCTCAATGGAGAGCCTCTACCTCTACCCGTACATCTGGACTTCGTTCTGTGTCTCCTGTGTCCTTTCTCATTAGTTTCTCTTACCATAGCATTCCTTTTAGGATCTTTTATTGAGATCATACTGTATTAGTCTCAACTTTTTTAATCATGCTTAATTTAATTTAATGGAAATGTGAATGCAAATTTCTAATGCATGTTCGGGGTGTAATTTTTTATATTTAAATTCTGACTATGAAGATACGGTGTCAACCTTTTTTTATCGTGCTTAATTTAATGGAATGTGAATGCAAATCTGGCTGCTATATATAAAACACACTTAGCCTTCGAAGTAAAAAAATTAAAAATTGAACAAGCCGAGTTCCTTCTGATAGAAAGAAACCATGTTGGTTAATAGTTATGAAAAACCTTTTAATGTTGATATTATATCATCCTACAGGATTGGGTTTTATTATTTATCAGATTGTCTCGTATTTCCACCAACAATTTGAAACTAACATCATTTATTCGTAAATTGTAATATTGTTGCTATGAATCATTGAATTGTCACTTGTGTATGTTTGTAACATGCTTGTTAGATTGTCATTAAATTGCTAGTTTTTAAATTTTAATTTACATTGTTAGGATTTATGATATTTATTATCTAGCATTTATAATTTTTTTTTTTTTTAATTTATATATATTTTTATAATTTTTATGACCTCGACGCCCCCTCGCCCCCCGCCCCCCTCGAATTTCCCTAGAATTTGGGGGTAGTCTCCACACGCCCCCACCATGCGTTTCCCTGCTCCCACGCTCCCGCGTCCCGGAAACTTGGGGGAACATTGGAATTATACCATGATGGAAAGAGAAGGGCTAGCGATGGTATATGCGCTGCAGAAATTCAGACACAATTTACTAGGAGGACATTTCAAGATGTACATTGACCATTTTGCGTTGAAATGCCTGGTCAATAAGCCAGTATTGGGGGGGGGGGGGAGATCTACGACTGGCTTCTCCTCTTCCAGGAGTTTGATTTTGAGATAATTGTTAAACTTGGTCGATTGAATTTGGGGCCAGGCATCTTTCGAGGATCGAAAGTGGAGAACCTACTAGTTTGGAAGATAATCTTCTTGATGCGCAATTGTTTGTAATAACTATGTTTGATGATCAGTACTGGGATATCATACAATTTTTAAGTACAGGTTATGCGCTAGTTGAATTTACGATTGCGCAGAAGAAGCAGTTGGTTGTGCGTGCTGCAAATTTCCAATTGATTGCTGGACACTTGTATAAGATGGGTCTTGATGAGATACTTCGACGCTGGGTTTTGGAGCACGAGCTGCCGATGATATTAAATAAAGCACATGCTGGTGTCGCAGGAGTCCACTATGTAGGAAAAGCTACGGTGCGCAAGATTTTGTAAGTAGGATTATGGTGGCCCACCATGCATGCAGATGCTTGAGATTACTGTCGCAGCTGTGATGTCCGCCACAGGACTAGAAGGCCCTTCCCGAAGAGATGAAATGCCATTGGTACCGCAGATAACATTGCAGACATTTGATAAATGGGCTGTTTATTTTGTAGGACCTATCAGTCCGACAGGGAAGCGCACTGGAGCACGATATATGATCACTGCGACTGATTACCTAACCAGATGGGTTGAAGCAGCGCCAATAAAAGATTGTACTGCAGCAACTGCTACGAAGTTTCTATTTGAAAATGTTGTGATAAGATTTGGGTGCCCAAAGATTTTAATCAGCGATCAAGGTACAGATGTTGTTAATAAATTGATTGAAGAACTGACAGAGAAACTTCAGATCCAGCATAGAAGGACAATGCCATATCATCCTCAAGCAAATGGAGCTGTCGAAGCATTCAACAAAACTCTCGAAAACGTATTGACAAAGGTTTGTAATGCGCGAAGAGATGACTGGGACCAGAAGATTTCCGCAGTATTATGGGCATATTGCACGACGTGTAAGAAGTTGACAGGTCAGACTCCATTTCGGTTGGTGTATGGGCAAGACGCTGTCATGCCTATGGAGTACATTGTACCGAGTCTAAGAATTGCTGTGATCATCGAAATGACAGATGTTGATGCTATCGAGGACAGGGTACTTCAACTAGTACAATTGGAAGAAGAACACTTTGTCGTAGGGTTTCATCAAAACGTTGAAAAGCAAAGACAGAAGGTATGGCATGATCAACACATTAAGAACAAGCAGTTTCAAGTTGGAGGTTTTGTTCTTATGTATGATAGCAAATTCTTCAAGCACCCAGGCAAGTTAAAACTCATTGGTTAGGACCGTACATTGTCAAAGAGATCACTGATGGAGGAGTAGTGAAACTACAAAAGTTGGATGGAACAAAAGTTAGAGGACTAGTGAATGGGAGTTGACTGAAACCATATTACGATAGCTGCGACTTGGTTGCCTAAAAAAAGAAGAAGAAAAGAGAAAAGAGAATTATAGAAAAGGGAAAGAGGAAGAGGAAAGAAAACAAAAATAAAAGAGAGAAAATAAACAAGGATGAGCCAAAAGTTATGGCCGTAGAAGTATAAAAGCCTCAGCACGCACTTCAGAGTCTGTCTTCAGCTTTGAAAATCGGTGATGTAAATGAGCTTTTCTATCTCGTCCGTCCTACTACTTCGAAACAATAACTATATCCGATAGAAGAAAGAACCAAAGTAGCAGCAATGGAAGCTGTGCAAAAAATAGAAGAGGCAAAAGCAGTGCATGCTAAAGCTGTCGACCAAGTCTCTCAGGCTTGGGAAGCTTTGATGGAAGACGTAGAGTTACAAAAAGTTGCAGAGGAGTTGCCCACAGTTGTAGCAAATGTGAACCAAATGAAAAGTGCAATGAAAAAATTGCCCGTAGCAAAAAAATGGCAAAGGCAACAGAGATGAAAAAATTGCAACAACAAGTCATAGTGCTGTGCACACGACAACAACAACAACAACATGCATATAAGATTGAAGAGCTGCAGGTTGAAATTGAAAGAGTTACAGGCATCATCCAGCCTGTACATTAGAAGGTGCAAGAAGCAGCAGAATCAACCGAAAAGGTAATGCCGGGACATGTTAGTTCCGACCTTGTGGAGCAATTGAATAAGACAGAGGAAGAAGTGCGACAAGAAGTGGAGAGAGTAACAAAAATCGTACAAGATTTTCAAACCAAAGTCGACACAAGTGAACAAATGGAGGAATAAGCTTTGTGTGGCTCGGGACGAGCCACATTGAGTGTTGGGGGCTTGTTGGGCCTAGGGATAGCTAAGCAGAATTCGAATTCTGCTTAAGTATGAAAAGAGCCAAGGCAAAAGAAGAGAAGGGAGTTGCGACAAAAAGAAGGAAGGAAAAGCAGATGAAGGGAAAGAAGGAAAATGAGGTGCGACAGAGGCAGATAAAGAGAAAGGGGTTAACAAAAGAAGTAGTTGAAGAAGAGAAGCCGCGACAGAAGAAGAGGCCACGATAGAAGTAGAAGCCGCAAGAGAAGAAAAGCCACGATAGAAGGAAAGGATGCAACAGAGAAAGATTGCGACAGAGTGAAGCCATGTTAGAAGGTGTGCAGCGGCACAATGGTTAGAAAGCGACAGGTCAGAAAGATCGTGGGTACAAGGTCGGCCAGAGTCGACGAAAATCGCACGTAGGAAGTTATCTTGGTAAGTTAGGTCATTAGTGCCTACTGTCATGTGTCACTAGAATAGGAAAGACAACCTGTTCGCTAAGTGTAGAAAGTCGGCTCAGAAAGCGACATGTAAAGGGTTGATAAAAGGAGGAACCCAAGCTGTATGTGGGTTACACTCTCTTTAGTTCTTCAGCCTCTGGAGTCTATGTTAGCTTCTGGCTATTGTTGTCTGTTAGTTTTGCTAAGTGCATTGAGTCGAGAATTTGCAGCTGAGTTCGCAGAAGTGTAGAAGAGATTGAGTCAATCTAGGCTGTGTGCAGGTTAGTAGTAGAGTCAAGTAGAAGAAGACCAACAATAGAAGATAAGAGAGCACAAGAGGAGAGAAAGGCCTGTATAGATAAGCAAGGAAGATCTAGAAGAGAGTTGGCAGCTTAGTGCATAGACCAAAGGTGCCATACATTTGTCATGCTAGATAAAGAGCACTTTTGTGGTTTTTTTCGAATGGGTTTCCACGTTAGATTCTGTGTTATATGTGTGAATGCTGAATGTGTTTAAGTTGCATGTGTATATGTTGTTGTGAATGAATGCTTATGTATTTGCTTATGAGTGAGTTTAAATATATCAGTCGCACTGTTATAAGTTGAATGTATCTATGCTGCACTAGGGTTATTGTTATATTATTTGCAAAGGAAGAAGTGTGTCGCGATCTAACTCTGCATAGTAAGCATAAATAATCCATCCACAAAAGGCCAAGGGAGTGAAATTCTCCACCCAACTGCGGAAACCTGGTTTTGGCTGTTACCCATGGAAAAATATCTCGGGTGAGACTGCAGCTGCGTCGCAGGTGTTGCGGACTGGGCTTTGCTCTGTCGGGCCGATATCTTGGGCTTTTTTGTGCGCAAGAGAGAAGGGATTGAACCTGGGTCGAAGAGATGCTTGAAGGCCAACAATGCCTTTGAATACTAACCTCGTGCTCGGCCAATCGGGTGACCTGAAGTGATAGCCTCTGAGGAACAGAGTACAAGGTAGGGGTACTTGTTCCACCCGGTGGCTGAATCTTTGAAAGCTTTGACTTTTATGAAAGAAGGAGACTGAGCGGAAGATGACCCCGAGGTGGAAGGGATGGACACCAAACTTTGCCTGAATAATGGGTTGTGGAATTGTATGTTTGCACCAAATGATGCACCTGAGAAGCAAGGTCTATACCTATGTTGTGGGGAAGCAACCCCCCCCCCCTCCCTCTTTGCTCTCGGTTGGTCCGGNAGCGCGCTTCCTAAATGATTCCATATGGGAGCATTTTCAAGAAGCTCGCTTCATTGCAAAAAAAATGCTTCCTCCTTTTTTTCAATTTTTTTTTTAAAACAAAAAGTTAAGTGATGGCTGGGGGGAACTAACATTAGGTCCATACTAACGCTATATAAAGGAGGAAAATCCTACTCTAATAGGTAAGACCTAACCTTAGTAATCATCACTAACATTAGATGGTAATATTAAATTCTTGAAGTAAAAGTTGACATTTTCCTTATCTTTCATTTTCTATCCTTTTACTTTAATTTTTAACATTACCATTAATTGTTTTACGATGTTTGAGAGTGGTTCCAACCTTGTTAGATTTCAAATGCAAAAACTAGAATTTTTTATCCCATTCAAAATTCATCAGACTTAACAGTTTTGAGGATTTCAGGATCACAATGTTTCCACTGGGTTCTATCATGTATGAGAGTATGGGATTGGCATTTAATCAAACACATCAACTCCTCTATGTACCTTGATGCTGGTGGCCTCATAACTAGTTTTTAAAGAATCCCTAGTTTATAGCCTCTTTATTGGTGGCCTCAAAACTAGTTTTTGAAGAATCCCTAGTTTATAGCCTATTTATTGAAGATTCTCTAGTTCATAGCCTATTTATATATTGAAAATTTGAAGCTTTAAGGTTGATGCTGTAAATAGTGGACCTATAGTTGACAAATTCACTACAAGATGATTGATGAATGATGTTATACGGTATTTTGGTTTATTTTATGTTTTTATGCTTTCTAACTAATTCAACATTGTAAATGCATTTGTTGACATAGATGCATCGACAAATGACATATATGCATCAAGATATATAAAAAAGTATATATTATATAAAAACGCTTCCAAACTGGAAGCTTTTGAAAATTTCACTTTTCGCTCCCTCTCCTGCTTCCACTACCAAGTAGTAACACAGATTTGGACTCTCTCTGTCTGGTCCCAATCTTTCTCTATCAAGCTCCTCGCCCAAATATTGGAGCCATAGAGGACTGTGGGCCTAATAATCACCTCCACAAGGTACAGTTTGGACGAGATGTGAAACTAACTTTGGAAACACAGTTTCTCGATGAGAACCAACGAACCATAACCTTTACTGTGTTGGGGTTGGAGGGCTTGACGCATACCATAATGAGGCCCCATGAGCTGTACTCCCAGGTAAATGTATGAAGTGGTGATCTCAATCTCATCTCATCCGCTTTGAAGTAGAAATGTATGTTAGAGAAGAAAGATTTACTTACTAACCATATCCTATGACAACACTCTATTACTTGCAAGGTGTTACCGGATGAGCTAGCAGGGCTAGTCACCGATAAGCATATGAAGGAGAAAGTGACCACTGTCACAGTAGCCACTTTTCCAAACTTCTTTGGAAGTCGTAACCTCCTAGGGAAGAGCCCTAAATGCACATCTGTAAGGGCACTTAAACACCATATTATATCTTCTTTTGGAAAGGTTAGTGATCAGTGCCTAAATGGAGTCATTTTATGGAATGAAGAAGACTTACTATATAACCAATATAAGTCTTGTAAGCGTAATTAGTATATCAATTCCAGGCAAATGTAGATGTAATCAATATCACAATGTGATGCCCAGGTTATTCAACATAAAGGGTAAAAGGTACCTAGCAGCATGTTAAATAAACACCTTTGACATTCAACCAGCATAACTATTACCTACAATCCACCATCTTCCAAATGCATAAATGAAATAGCAGCAGTATATAGTAATAAGCTAATTACTTTCCAATAAACAAAATTCTGATATAAATAGGACAACGGTAGTACTGATGATGACAATCCTACTTATGATGACTTTGCAGTAACTTTCATGTGATCAGAAGGAAGTCGTTTATGTGCATAACATCTTCATCCTTTTAGCAGTGTATGATAGTCAGCAATAATAATTCCAAGCAAATATATCAGTAGTAAATAATGTTACTGTCAGACCTTTGTTTAACAACCATTAACATGCCAATTACTAGCCCTCCGAAATGCTTGTTTTCTGATGATTATATGCAGGGTTAGAGGACTGTAAAGGAGAGGAGTGTCTGCAAAGTGCAGCCCTAAGGGAACAGAAAGCAATAAGCAACTTAAAGGGTTGCTACAATCCACAAGGGACTGTTGCAAAGGAATGGCTAAGGCTGTAAGGGACAGGCCGAGGTAGAAAAGAGGCCCAAAAGATGGGGCCGAGGGCTGAACATGAGGGAAAAGGAAGGGTAGGTTAGGGTTAGCAGAATTTAGGGTTTTTAGGACTGTTTTTAGGGTTTTAGGACATATTTCAGGTATTTTGAATTTTTTTATATTTTTAGGGCATCCTAAAATTTCGCTCTAGGGTTTCTAGGGTCAAATATGACAGGGAGAAATTGTAGGAGAAAGGGTCAAAATTTTAGGAAGGCCACAAAATGGGATTTTTTTTTTGGATTTTTTATGGTTTTTAACATAAAATTGCAGACCTACTTCTAACCCTAATTCTACCATTAAAATGCAAATTTACACATCCAAATGCAAGAAATTTGAAGGAAAAGAGGTTTGGGGACAAGGGTTTTAGGTTTTACCTTAACCCTAGGGCATCTAAGGAGGTGACTAAGCTTCCTTTTGAGAAGCCTATCCTAGGTTTGACAAGAAAACCAAAAGGCCAAAGGTTCTAACCCTAGAAGGACTCCTATGAGGGATGTACTTCTGCAAACAGGTGACTAAAGGTTGAAAAATGGCTTAGCCAACACAAAGTGTAGCTCTAATGGCTACCATTCAATCCATAAACATACATCATTCATCAACATTTAACAAAGAGAGATCAAGAAAAACCCTAGATATGTACTTGTGCAAGTGTTTAACCAACAAATCATATCATCACCTTTAGCAAGAGCATAGAACCAAAGAGCTTCAAGAAATCGTCATCCAAACCCAAAAAACATCTTTCTCAAAAGGGGCGCATCACTTCCAAAGAGCCCTAGTAGGGTAAAATAAGTGCATATTGTTTTATCACACTTGTCTTATGTTCAAATGAAGTGATGAGAGGTTTATTTATAGCCCTCTCACACTCACTTACAAAAATATCTAGGTCGAAATGCTTTTAAAATGTCAATTTGAAATTATAAAATGCTAACTTAAAATTATAACAAAAATAATATAAAATAATTCAAAAATGGCCTAAAGTAGGCTTAAAGTAGGCTACTTGGGGTATTTTCCCCAGGTGCCTAAAACTGCTAAAAGTAAGTAAATCACTTTGAACGAAAGGCTGAAGTGAGCTAGAGGGAGGGCATCATGCTCCATTTAACCGCAAAAATGCTATAAATCCCTCAACGCCCTCCTCAAAGTAGTAGTATGGCCTAGGTGGAAGGATGGTATCATCTATGGAAGGAGGCCAAGGAGAGAGTGCGCCAGTCAGCTAAAGGACCAGGAGGGTGTCGGAGGTGGCTGTGAGGGGAGACGAAGGTCTTACAACTGAAACAAAGGCCACCAGTGCAAGGAAACAAGGTGTGGGGTCATGTGACTCAGTGATCAACCCCTAGGAGCCCCGGACAGCAACCTTGAGGTTAAAAACCCCAATAAAGGGCAGTCAGTAGTGCCATTAAGCCATAATAGTCCTAAAGGAAGGACCAAAGGGCTAGACCATGACCACCACTGTTGAATAACACCCCTCCTAGTAAAAAAAATGGCCTCTCTCTCCCTGGGGCACAATTGAAGGTGCACTAGGTATAGGTGCAGCGTAACACTGGCTTCAACTGCGGGACAAGTGCTCTTCCCGGGAGTGCTCGAGAACCTGTGAATCATCTGGTACTTGTAGACCTACACACATCAAATATCTAAGGGGATTAAAAGCATCATGAGGCACACCCATCCGTCTTGCCTTGCTCGAAATAATGAAATGCAACTAACTAAATCATGAAGGAACATCAAATGCAATGCAAACGTAATAGTAATATGCCTAGACTCAATAAAAAGTAACTTTACCTACCCTAAGCATGATAATAAAAAAGGGTTAAGTGTAATCATACCACCAATGTAACCAGCAGAGTAGGCGTTTCATACGAGATCGTTTACCTTTGTCTTTAGATACAATCCACGATAAAATCTCATCAATGACAAGCCAAGTACGTACCAAGATCCTCCTCCATATAGGAGACGAAAACTAGATGACTGTAGGAGCCTGAAAATCTTTATATTGGTGCCATGGAGAGGGGTTGCTTTGACAAGTTTTGTTCATCCATGCTTCTACTGGACTTATGTATGGGATACCTCCACGATACATTTCTATTGAGAATTTTTTTTGCCTGAAACTGGTCATCAGTTTTTGAACTTGAGAGACCATTTGTAAAGGTGGACCTTGCAAACCTTCATATGTCAGTCGCAACCTGTCCCTGCATTTACTTAAGCATTTCTTTGGACACACAAGTATATCGTTTGTCTTTGTAGTGATCATGTAAGTATCCCAAATAATCCTTGGAATTTTGAAATTGTCAGCTATATAATTCATGCCTTCATGCTTCAAACATAAATATAAACAATAAATGCTATGAAATTGAGGAGTGAAAATCATACTTGTCCACATACCTGTATCAATCTTGTTAAAATGAATTATTAAGGACTTGTCGAGATAGGATAGAAAAGGCTGATCAACTTTTTCAATACTTCCTGAGGAATACAACTGGGAATGATAATCTGGGTTCATCATAGGATGAATATCTGCAAGAGAATTCTTTGTATAACATGCTTCCCTGTTCCTGGTGCTGGATAAGTACGAGTGAGTTGAATCCATGGAGATATCACTGGAGAAATGGTGTCTCAAGTTTTCCAACTTTTCATCATAGTAAATCATCTGCATATGGGAATCATCTATAATGGCAAGAGGACCCACATCTTGAGGTACTTTATCATCAAATGTAAGAGCAAAATGATTAACCCAATCTCTGTCACTAGCATCTTGAGGAGATGGAACAATCTCATCTTGTTGAACAGAGCTTTTATTGATTATGTCTTCGATATCACTACCCGAGGTAATTATGACTTCTTCGTCCCAAACAGGGTCAAATTATGGTTCAAGCTGATCCATGTTGGCTTCATCGACTTCTTCTTCCTCATTGCAAAGTCTGGAAACAATACTACTAGGTCTCGAACAATCATAGAGAGGTGGACCCATGAACATCCAATAAGCATTGTCCTCGATAATTCTGTCATTCTGTCCCAAGAAATCTGAGATGTCATAAGGAATTGCTATGTGTTGGCAAGGAGAACTCAACCTTTCCTTCTGTTCTTCAACCTCTTCAACTAGGACTTCTAAGTTCTGGATCTTCATATGTAGGACCACAATCATACTCATTTGCATGAGGGATTGTGCTTGAGATATCATTAGTTAGATCTTGATTTCCTTTTTAATATTTTTAGGGCCTCCTAAAATTTCGCCCTAGGGTTCTAGGGACATAGGGTAAGGGAAAATTGTAGGAGAGAGGGCTGAAATTTTAGGAAGTCCAGAAAATCGAAAAAAAATAATTTTTTTAGTTTTTAGGGGTTTTAACATAAAATTGTAGACCTTTACTTCTAAACCTAATCCTACCATGAAAATGCAAATTTACAAATGCAAATGCAACTTGCAAGAGATTTGAAGGAAAAGAGGTTTGGGGACAAGGGTTTGAGGTTTTATCCTAACCCTAGGGCATCTAGGGAGGTGACTAACCTTCGTTTTGAGAAGCCTATCCTAGGTTTGACAAGAAAACCGAAAGGCCAAAGGTTCTAAACCTAGGAGGACTGCTATGAGGGATGTACTTCTACAAACCAAGGTGACCAAAGGTTGAAAAATGCCCTAGCCAAGAAAAAATGCAGCTCTAATGGCTACCATTCAATCCATAAACATACATCATTCATTAACATTTATCAAAGCGAGATCAAGAAAAACCCTAGATACGTACTTGTGCAAGTGTTTAAGCAACAAATCATAGCATCACCTTTAGCAAGAGCATAGAACCAAAGAGCTTCAAGAAATCGTCATCCAAACCCAAAAAAACATCTTCCTCAAGAGGGCCGCATCACTTCCAAAGAGCCCTAGTAGGGTAAAATAAGTGCATATTGTTTTATCCCACTTGTCATATGTTCAAATGAAGCGAGGAGAGGTTTATTTATAGCCTCTCACACTCACTTTACAAAAAAAGGCGGACATGCCTTTAAAATGTCAATTTCAAATTATAAAATGTCAACTAAAATTTATAACAAATGTAATATAAAATAATTCAAAGATGGCTTAAAGTAGGCTTAAAGTAGGCTACTTGCGGTATTTTTTCCCATGTGCCTAAAACTGCTAAAAATAAGCAAATCACTCTGAACGAAAGGTTGGAGTGAGCTAGAGGGAGGGTGTCATGCCCCATCTAACCCTGAAAATGGGGTAAATCCCTCAATGCTCTCCTCAAAGTAGCAGTACGACCTGGGTGGATGGATGATGTCATCTGTGGAAGAAGGCCAAGGAGAGAGTGCGCTAACCAGCTGAAGGACCAAGAGGGTGTCTGAGGTGGCTATGAAGGGAGGCAAAGGTCGCACAATTGAAACAAAGGACACCGGTGCAAGGATATAAGTTGTGGGGTCATGTGACCCAGTGAGCAACCCCTAGGAGCCTCAGACACCAACCCCAAGGTTAAAAACCCCAATAAAGGGCAGTCAACAGTGTTATTAAGCCATAATACTCTTAAAGGAAGGACCAAAGGGCCCGACCATGACCACCACTGCTGAATAACACCCCTCCTGGTAAAAAAAATGGCCTCTCTCTCCCCGGGGCACATCTGAAGGTGCACTAGGCATAGGTGCAGCGTGACACAAGGATTAGTTTCTTCAATGGAGTGAGTTAGATGCACAAACCAAGGTTAGACAAGTAAAACTTATTATTGGTTTGAAGCAATGTTATCGGAACCGGACCGGTCATCGAACCGACGAAGCCCAAAATGTGAACCGGACCGGAAGCCGGACTGGAACCGGCAAAAAACGGGGTAAAAAACCGTCTGACTAAAAAATACATAAAATATTCATATTTTGTAAAAAACATATATATTCATGTGCATACATATGAATCCAAACCATTAATACAGANATCAGCAAAGTTTTATTTTCTGGGTTTTTAAAAAAAAATTGAGTTTCGTGAGTCCCCAGTCTAGACCGGCCGGTTCGGCCGGTTTTGGCCGGTTTTGGCCGGTTCCATACCCGGTTTGGAAAAAAATCCGGTTTTTTGAAATTTTTTTGCTGACTAGACCGACCAACCCTGTAAACTGGTCAGATCGACCGGTTTTGCCGGTTCCGGTCCGGTTCCGATAACACTGGTTTGAAGTGACTTGGTTGATCCAAGATGTAGGAGTAAGGGGATCTCTGTGATTTCACTACTTAGGAAAACACTAGGGAAGTGTCTCACAATTGGTTGATTGTGTAGTGAGATAATCCCCTGCCTAACCATCAACAATCATTCTCCCCCCATTTGACTTTGACTTTTTGATTGAGCTCCTTCTTGGACTAGTCTTAATCTATTTCATGGACTCTTCACTCTTGTACTTCTTTTGTTTTTGGAGACGTTAGCCTTTGATTTTATTTGGAGGCCTTCTTTGGCAAGTTTTCTACTTGCTTCCTTGTTTTCTTGATTTTCTTTATTTAACTTGGTCTTCAACTTTGACTTTGAAGTTGGTAGGTACAAGGAGTCTTCGATTGGGAGCTTCTTTTCATGCCCTCATTTATTTTTCTGTCAAAGGAAAGGGAAAGGACTTTCATGCCTAGGAAGATTAGTACTCCACGACAACTCTCTTTGCTTGATAAGCAGTTGACTCTAGGGATCTAACAAGCAAACCTCCTGAACTGTTACAAGACAACTGCAACACAACAGTGCCTGGGACACCAAGGGAAAATTGGGAGGCCTTCATAGTGAAGGGGTCACAAAAGGGAGATCAAGAGCTCAATTTCATCAACCTTAGACCAAGGATACATGCCAGAATTTGGAGTGAAATGGATGGATGGATGGCCATAATATGGTCCTTGAGAAGGGGGTACAAGTCCTTCCAAGACACTTAAACATTACTTGGGTTCAATGGTATGTAAGTAAATCAAGTATCTATTACCCTCGTCAACTTGAAAGTTTGATACTGCTAGCTAATAGCTATACTCATCAGACAGTCAACACATCCCACTAAATCAATAGCACCATCTAGTGCATCATTTACATCATCATGATCATGGTATTGGCGTTGCAGTAACGACATTGGTATATCACTGATCATCACATACATCTCTTCTTTCTTAGGGGAGGCCCAAGAACAGCAAAGATGGGCCCCAATACTCTGGTTTGCATCTTGCTCATAAAACAAAAAAATGTATGAGAAAGCGGATGCCCCACAAAGTGCAGCATAACACCTTCCATCATCAATGTATATCTTTACAAAATTTCAGAGTCGGGAAAACACTTCCAAAGCATGAAAAGAGTTTCCAATCTGCGTCGTTTTTCTGAGTTTTTGTTGGCAATGCCTGAGATTTTCTTTAAATATTCAAGATGTCACGATCTGTTTAGTTTTTTAGCATCAACTGATGCGTAGCTGTCCCAAAACATGCAAAAAAGATCGTAACAAAACAGTGAGAAAAATGATGGTGACTAAGTGCTTGTTTCTTATGCATATGATTGGTTTGTCAAAGTTAGGATTTAAGTAAGTATCAATAGGTGTAGGGTGCACGGTTTTTATTTTATTTTTTATTTTCTTGTGTTTTATTTTTTTGATTTCTTTGTGCATAATATGCCATTGCAGGGCGAAAAGGCATTCCACTGACTAAACTTGTCATTCAGATGAAAATGTAGGTCATTTGTTGGGAAAAACACTTTGGCCTGGACAAATTGTATCTAGCATTTTTGGTCTGCCTAGAATATTCTCTTGAGTGGGTACATGCTGGAAACAATAAATTCAACCATAAGGAGGTTGACAAATAAACAATGTTTAGAGGGGGCCTGATCTCCCTACTTCTGTGATGAGTCTCTTGTGTCTTTCCAACTCCTAATCTATGTTATTGTTTCCTATAGAGAAATTTTCGAATTCACGAGGGACAGGATACGAGAAGCTATGAAATTTATTCAGTGATTGTAGCTACACTGTTTATGAAAAACAGTTTCAACATAGATGAGTTTTAGATAAGCATCATTGTGACAGAAGTTACCTCTTAACAATTATTTCACGTGGCATGTAGCTACTATTTGATTTTATTGCGCTTGCATCTTTTGCAACATTGATGACTGTCTCCTAGCCACTGAAAGTGCATTGCCAAAGCTTCAGATGTAGAATACGTTTGTTTTTTTGTAGGTATAGAGCTCATGCCTTGACATTGATGCTTTATGCATGTCTTCATATCCGGTAACTTTATTTCTCAAAGAAGCTCCTTGGCCGTGCATTTTACAGTCGAATGTTGCATTAGATGGAGAAAAACCTTATAGGCAGCACAGGTCTTCATGAATTGTTGTTGCATGGAAGACATTTTTATTCATGCATATTTATTCCAAGTGCGGTTTTATTTAATATGATGGGCATACTGACATTGATTCATGTTGCATTTGTCCAGACATGGCGGTGAACCAAAAATATTGAAATATGTCAAGATTGCAACACTTCTACCCAATAAAACAGTACGGGATGTGGCAATACGCTGCAGGTGGATGTCAGTGAGTTCCCTTACACCTTTGTGCATGTTGGGGGAGGCTACAGGTTTCAGTCTCCCTATTTTATCACTTTAGCAGACAAACTAAAACATTACTTGTGGCATTGCATTGGGTTAAGTGATTTTCATCAACCCTTCCTTCTACACATTTATGATGCTTTCAATTACTTTGATTTAATCACAATGGCTATGCATCATCGATTCATCCTACTTTTTGCATGCTTGTGTAGTGACATTAAAAGAATGGAAAACAACTTGATGAGGGAAAAACACTGGCTGTGGGGTTTACTTGCCAGCAGCGAGTAATGTTTGCCAAAAGATGGTTTTACTTTCACATGTGATTCACTTAATGTGGAAATTTTGAAAATCCATGCTTAAGACAAATTCAGAAAATTCACCTCATTTACTTGAGTTTTTTTGGATCTATACCTGTGATCTTTCAGTGTTTTGTTTACATGGAAAAACCTCACGGAAAATCCTGTGTACTTCCCTGTGATCCATGGATGGTAAATGAGGTAAACTGTAGGTTTTGATTATGGAACCTAACCCCGAGGGGATCGAGAGAGTTCAATCCATGACCTCCCTAACTTCGAGGGAGAGATCCCATGTCTGGCTTATACCCTTGGGGCTTGTGAACTTTCAGTCTTATGGTTGAAAGTTGAATGTGAAATATAAATTACAGCAGCATATATTCCACTTCTGTCCAACCGAATACATAAGGCAGCCCAAGAAAACAAACACCGAAACAATGTACTTGAATTGTCTAGATTTCCAGCCCGAATGGCAGAATCCCCAACATGTAACAGATCTGAAAATCACTTACAAACAACGGATTTGTTACAGCCACAAATCTGCCCCGTTTGTTTGTATTCTTGTCAAATAACTCAGCAAAAGCTGCTCACTGTTATGTTAAATCAGCATATGTAACCAGCACTAGAAACCACCCAATCACCATGAGAACTTAAGCTGAAAATGAAATCGACACGTATATAGAGTTTGGGCAGCAAATTACACTTCATATATGCAACAAATGAAGTTATAAGTAGATACCAATAGTTTATCACAAGCGTTACAAGATTTCCCTTCAAGCTTATGACAAACAAGAACTCTTACATGCATCCAAAACCTAGCTAGGGCATCTACCATCAACAAAAAACACTAACCAGCAAATATGGACTGGCAAGAAATCACACCAAGCTGCTCCTAGGCACTCCCAAGGCTCAACAACAAGCTAGCTTCAACACCAACAAGTCCACCGTTCTTTTTCCAAGATTGTCACACCATCTCTCCAAGCAAAGTGCTGCAAGTCTCATCTAGGGTTTTTTGGCCATAAAAACCAGGTCCTTATCACACAAGGACATAAATCCTGGCACTTCATGTCTTCTCTAGGTTTTGCCTCTCATAGACCCTAGCACATTTCTCACTTGTATCAACACAAGTACAAAGAATCAAGACACGTTCATACAAGATACAATGATCTAATGAACACCAAATCTATTTCATATTATTTGTCCATCCTTGGGTTTGCATCCCACAAACCCAAGGTCTTGTCTTGCTTCACACAGGGACCAAGACCTCTAGACAATGTTATAGTGGAATATCATGAGTACATCAACATAATCTAAGTCTTTTTCAAGCTAAGCATCACATCGAGCTCCAAGTCTCCTCTACTCCTCTAGCGCTCCATGTTCTTAATCAAGGGTTTACATCAAACAAACCCTAGGTTTTATCTTGCATCACACATCGTTTAAAATTCAAGCTCAATCCTTAGCGCTAGCATTCATCTTTATGTCTCTATAGTTTACATCACAAACCCTAGGTCTTGATCTTGACAAGACTTCTCGAAGACAATTACAAAGATAGAATAATTGGTAAAGCATCCCACAAACCCAAGGTCTTCTCTTGCTTCACACAAGCACCAAGACCTCTAGACAATGTTATAGTGGAATATCACGAGTACATCAACATAATCCAAGTCTTTTTCAAGCTAAGCATCATACCGAGCTCCAAGTCTCCTCTACTCCTCTAGCGCTCTATGTTCTTAATTAAGGGTTTACATCAAACAAACCCTAGGTCTTATCTTGCATCACACATGGTTTAAAACCCAAGCTCAATCCCTAGCGCTAGCATTCATCTTTATGTGTTTATAGTTTACATCACAAACCCTAGGTCTTGCTCTCGACAAGACTTCTCCAAGACAATTACAAAGATATGGCAAAGGATCTCTCCTCCCTTTTTATAGAATAGGCGAGGGAGGCCAACATAAAACATGTATTGGGTCCATATAAGCAACCCTAGACCTAAGTCAACAAGGCAACCCCACATGGATCTCTCTCTACGTTGTTGGGAGCGGGGAGCAAGAGTGGAGCGAAAAGCAAATTTTCAAAAGTTCTTGTTTCGGGAGCATTTTTTATATAGTATATATTTTAATATATTTTGATGGATTTATATCTAAAAAACATGTAGGATGTTGAATTAGCTATAGAAAACATGGATTAAACCATATAACGTCAATCATCTAGTAGTCATAACTTATAACATTGTCATCAAATGATCAACCATAACAACTTTTATAGGAGCTTGGAAAAGAAGGGACATACCATTTTTCATCAAATGATCAACCCAGTAATATAGGAGAGGTAGGGAGTGTCTTAGTAGCATGCTCTGAAAACTAGGAGTGTTTTGGGAGCAAGCACCCGAAAGGAGCGAGCTTTGGGAGCGACATCAAGGGAGGGATGGACGCTCCCTCACAACAAAGATCTCTCTAGTATATACAATACAAGTACTACTAGGGTGTGCCCTCTAAACATAATGCTTCTTGGGGGCCATTGCCCCTCCTTCAAGATGGTGTGTTATATAACAAACTTTTAGCCCAACACTCCTGTTTGCATGGTGGTTCATTTCCCAAGTGTTCTCATGCAAGGTGCTTCTCCTCTAGTTGTGTGCCACATGTCCTCTTGTTCCCAATGCTCTTCAACATGCTTGCCAAGGTAGTTACTTTCTCTAGTGCTTCTCCTCAACATATGTGTTCATGTCCACAGCCAACCTCCATGAAGTATGGTCTTGAACCCAAGCATCCTCAAGTCAAATATCCAACTCCCAAGGTGTATGTCACATGGTCCCATGTTCAGTGTCCTTGTTCAAGTACCCAATGCTTATCCTTCTAGGTAGGTATCTTTCCTAATCAAGTAATCGACACCCCCATTATGTGCACCCTATAGGTTAGTCATCACACCACATAAGATAACAACCTCCTAGGTAAGTGCTCTATGCCAACACTCTATCCAAGGTCAAACATCCACTCAAACTGAACCTTCCATATGTTCCCCAAGCATCACCAAGGGACTAGGAGACCTAGCACTATCCTAGCTAGGTGAAAACGCTTTTGGAGTGATCCCAAAAGCCAACACTTTAGACTATATCATATTTATAGAACTGCAACCCTTCTACCCAACATAATAGTATGGGATGGGGACTTTGCTGAAGGTGGATGTCAGTGAGTTCTGTTCTTTCTCTATCTTGCACAATTGTACATTTTGCAGGAAGCTAAAAGTTACAGCTGTCCCATTATCACTTTTGTAGGCGAATAAAAACATTACTTGTGGCATTGCATTTTAATTGATATTTTTAACACCTTCTTACACATTTATGATGCTTTCAATTATCATTGTTTTTAGTATACATGACAATTATCCATCATCCTAGTGTTCTGCATGCTCACTCTGTGACATTGGAAGGACGGGAAACAAGCAACTTGATGAAGGTGAAACACTACAACACCAAGTTTACTTGCCAGTGGCTGGTAAATGCTTGCCAAAAGAAGGGTTTCCATATACATGTGATCCACTTAAGATGTATAACATACTAGTATAAAATGTTACAATGTTATAGGGAGTCATGATACAATAGTAAAGTCAGCCATTGATTGAAGTTGACATCCATATGGTATGGAATAACCTAAGGTACAAAGGCCCACCTAATGCAGACAAATTGCACATGTAATCTTGGGGAAATACCTTGTGGAGTCAGCCATTGATTGAAGTTGACATCCATATGGTATGGAATAACCTAAGGTACAAAGGCCCACCTAATGCAGACAAATTGCACATGTAATCTTGGGGAAATACCTTGTGGTGTATGAAATGCTAATAAGTGGGTACAGATTTTAGTCATCATAACCAATGTTCCCCCAAGTTTCTGGGTTGCGGGAGCGGGGAAACGCAGTTTCGACATATGCAAAAGTACCTCCCAAATTTTAGAAAACGTTGAAGGGTACGTCAGGGTCTTCAACATAGGGGACCCCACCAGGAATGCTACACAATTTATATTATAATACATAAAACTTGAAAGTTGGAGCATAAGTCATTAAAGTCTTTAATTTTATAATTTAAAGATTAATACAAGTTTACAACATACATCAAGTGAGATAAAATGAAATACAACCATACATAATCTATAACTGATAAAACAAATTCGAAAATACAACTATGTTGTACAAGTTTTTGGAACACGGGTATGAGTATCTGATACGGCTAGAAGCTTTGCCCAAATTTGCAGGAAACGTAGGGTTGGGAGCAACAAGAGTACATATTAATTTTAAAAAATATATTTAAAAAAAATAGAGTTAAAAAAAACATAATTGATTAATTTCATGGCGTAAACTATTTTATCCTCTTAAGCCTTTGATAGTGTCATGAAATTCAATGCTTTTAAATTTGCTCACTCATCTAGGTCCACATTATACAAATCTCATTGTACAAGTTTGTAAAGGCAGATTGCATATATGTGTATGAAGCACCAATAGCTTCATAAATCATAAGATTAAATCTTTTTCTAATTCCTTGTTCCAACTCCATCTATATTATTGCTCCTAAGAGTGCTTAGTCTTTGGGTGTCTCTGAATTTTTTTTATGGTAACTACTACTTACTTCTAATGTGAATGAACTTGATTGTTTTAAGTTCAACTAACAAACTTTCAAATTTTTTGGTATATTTGAGTTTGATATGGTTTATGATCCTAAATTGCTATATCAGTGATTATGAATAAGTTTAACGTAATGTAATGAACAAAATAAATAATAAATACAATAATAAATAAATAAATAAAATAATAATTAAATTAAAAAAAGCAAATGAAGAGGCACCTTATGAAAGGTGGCATCTCATCACCAAGGCAAACCCTTGCATGGGTATTTATACAAGTATCATTTCTCATTGTAAAACATCTCTTATCAATCATATATTTTTATATTCATTGGTTACTCTAATTTGGCTTATTTATGTTGGTCATTTCATTAAAGAACTGATTTTGTCATTTTAGTGGTATTAGCGCCTCGTTGTCTGATCCGACCTTTGGCCATATCCTAGCCTTTAGCCATCAATCTCAGAGCGTCTATGAAACAAGTTTTTGAACTCCATCATGCCTTGGCTGCCTCACCTACCCATCTCCCTCTTCCCTCGTCACCCCCTGCGCCACATCGGCCATACCATCCTTCCATGCTACTCCTCCCTTCTTTGCTCGCCTTCTCCCTTGCTGCACTCTTCCACATGCGCCCCTCCTGCACGCTGTGCTCCCCTTCTCAACTTCGCAGCCCCATCTCCTCTAACCCGCGTTGCCCTTTCCACGAGCTCACTCCACCCACGACTTTCCCGCCTCCATTCTCTACTATCCATTGCTTTTCCCTCACGCTCTCCATCTCCCTGCGTGCACCAGCGCCCTTCTACACATACTGTTATCACCTGCCTTGTAGTTGCATGCTTAAGGTGGATCTAGAATGGATGGTAGAGGGGCAAGCAACAAAGGGGTGGAACCACGACTGCCTAGACTCCCAAATGGATGGTTGTCACGCCAATCAAGGCAGCCTTCACTTTAGGTTATCCTAGTTTAGGACAACAATGGGGGAGACCCGGATCTGCTCCCGACAGGAGAGATCGAACCTAGGCACTAGAAGAAGATCACATGGGGCTTTAGGGTACTTAAGGTGCAAGGTGAATGGGAACCCTAGCTCTAGGGTTTAGGTACTAGCAACTGTCTTGGGATACGTATCTATGACAGGGCGAGCACGAATAGAATTGGGACTATCCAGTACCTAGAAATCAGACTCAGTAAAAGGTGTTTGAGCTATCAGTGAATGTTGGTAGATGGCAAATGCTAAGAGCCTAAGGGCAGCGCTAGCTTGGAGATCAGTACTTTGTATGCATTGGGCAATGGAGTTAGCAGTAAGACAACGTTTCAAGAAACCCACTTGGGAAACACCTTGATCTACAAAACCAGAAAGCAATTGGTCCAGAAAAGCCAAGGTACAGGAAACCCAGCTCAGTGGATAGCTAGTGCTAGGGCCTAGGAAGATAAATCTGAAGCTTTAGGGGGTACCGAAAGGCTGATGGCTCAGCGTTGAGGATGAGAAGAGATCAGGGAGACCTGATCTACAAGCCCAAATCAGGAAAATCAGATCTAGAAAAGTCAAAATCTGATGATGGGGCTAGGAGGCTGAAAACTGATTTTTTCAGATCTAGAGCAAACCAGGATGAATTAGCACAGCGTTGAGGGTGTTCTGGGATGCTTGGGACTCGATCTATTAGCCTATCATGTCAGATTTCAGAAAAACCTACTTCTGGAAAAGGCCAATTTTCAGTGAGGGCGCTAGGGTAGTTTCAGTCTATTTTTCAGATCCCGGTCAAACTGTTGAGCCTCTTGACAGCGTTGGGGCTGATTTGGACTGCCCAAGACCCTATCTATCCGTTTGTGAAGTCAAAAATCAGAAAAACTAAAAACCCTAGCAAGTCAATTTTTTCAGTGGGGGGATATGCAGTTTTTTGCTGAAAAATCAGATCTAGGTCAATATATGAGGAATTTGACCAATGTTCCAGTTGATTTAGTTAGGGGGAGGCTCGATCTATGAAACCCAGAAATGGTTTGGCAAAAGATCGGACGGTTCCCTGATTATTTGATTTTTTAGGTTTTTATGGTTTAGGAGTTCTCAGAAAAATAGTTAAATTTCAGCAAGGCACAATGGAATAAGATCAGAAAAGAAGAACTTATCTGTGGATCTTACCTAGATGAGCTTGTAGAAGTCTGTAACGATGACGATCCTAGCTATCCCGATCAATCCTGGAAGATCCCCGTGATTTCTATGGCATATGCAAGCTCCAAACCATCAAAGCGCCCCCTACCCTGCATGAGCAAACATCAACCATATCAGATTTGCACATACAAAATAAAGAAACTGAATGCTACAAGACAGTAAAATGAAGGAATCATAGATCGCAATGAAACTAATGAAAACCCCCTGATCCAAGACGAAGAGAACCGAGCGAGTTGAGGTCCCCCTACAAAAACGCTCCAACCAAAACGCCCTCTTGTAGACGAAACAATGATAGCCACGGAAAAAAAAATAGATCTCACGAGAATTTCCATGATGCTAGTAAGCTGAAGACAAGCTAATCGCCATTTGAGCACTTAAGATGCAAAGCAAATCCATAAAATTTCCATAGAAAAAGTCTTTCTATTATTCAGATCCAAGAGCCAAAGACCCCCTACAAATGAGAAGCTCTCTCCTTTAAATAAAAATGAGAGAACCTCAATCATAACCAAATCCTAACCACTTTCAAAACGAGTGGCTAAGATTAAAAGATACAATGTTCTAATCAATGGTTGAGATGAGCTCAACATACAATACATGGATCAATATAATTATAATTTACCAAAGTGGACTTGAACCACCTAAATAAAGGTAACCCACTCAACAAGAAATAAATGAAAGCACATGGTGGGTCCAAGGAGTGTTTGACTAACTCCCTTTGGGTGTCCCCATGGCACAGTAAATAATATGACAATTTAAAATTTTGACTTTTGTGCCTCCTTGAGGAAATCGTGGGTCTCCCAAAAAGCTCCAGAAAATATGTAAGATTTGCCCAAAAATAGGTGCGGGCCCCATAAAATGCTGAAACTGCTGGAGAAGGTGTGGAAGACATCACTCTCATCATTGTGAGTCACCCCATGCCGTTTCTTTGCCTCAGTAGCCCAAATCGATTTCTTCAATAGCCATTTGATCATTTTTTAATCTGCCTCGGGAAACGTGATACTGCTAAAACAACCTCCTAGGGTGTTTGCGTTGTCAAATTGAGCCCTCCAAGCTCTCTGGGATGGGGGTACAATGGTACAAACAAGTGGCTGCACCCCCCTATGCCCATACAACGCCTAGGAGATCCAACTGAAACATCTCCCTGCTCAAACAAATCAATCTGTGAAGAAAAACTGCATCAGAAAAGCATAATAAGCCTGATCACATCTGTAAGTGCCCGGAACTGGAAATAAACTGTCTCATTGGACTCAGAGAGTCCCAATCCATCTAAGGTGTATACTCATACCCCTCATAGGCCTCTGTCTGATCATCAATCATAACCAATAAACAATATAACCATCTGTGAATAATCAGACACCAATAATAACTTAGAATAGATCAATCTGCTGCAAGTGTTAAGAGGTTAAACCATGCTCTACAACTCATTCACGTAACAAAATCAACACGCAGCATTCATTTCATTGGCGGTACATCAACAAATACTTATAAATATCAGGCTTTATTTATTATTACTTAGACTCAGACTTTCAAGACTATACTCACTTCATAGCTGTAGTCATTTTGCTAGTGAAGGGTGAAAGGTGGAAATGACAAGGCTAAGGCAAAGGATGACGTCCTACTCAACATCATGACACTTTGGACAAGGAGAGGGAGAACTCACTATAACCAATACTGGACAAACATCAACACAACGAATGGCAATGCCTCACAGATGGATGGGTTGTTTAGAGAGTGCTTATTCAACTTAGGCATCTTGTCTACATTAATTTTGATCCAAGTTCATTAGGATCACATTTCATTCTGTGGCCTTTTGTCCTATATGAACCCTTTGGGACTTCACCAGTGCTTAAAAGCACAGCTAATCGCAGCTTTCATCCGGGCCATATTTATTTTTAATAAGGTTAGCAATCCTTTGATATAACATTTTTTAACCATTGGTTTTTTGGACCTTTTCTTATACTCTTCAAGGAGTATTTTTTTTTTAGCATTTCATTGCTCTTGCCCTTTTTGCCTATGTTAAGAAACATAGTTTTACAATTTTCATTTTCCATGGGCGCATATTTCAATAAAAGTAGTACATGAGCTTTTTCAGTTTTAGCCAACAACATCTCAAGTGACTAGGGGGAATTCTGCACAGTGCCAAACATCGGGACAACCGACCAGAATGATTTAGGCATACTATCCAACTTACCATAGGCAAGTTTTGTCACCAACTCAGAGCCGAGACACAATAAAAACAGGGAGGCTTGTCCAACAAAGGTTCTAGCAGGGAAAAAGGTCCTCCATGCCATAAGTCAAGAAGTCAGTCGGGTTGAAAATTAAACTGGAAGGTAATGGATGGGTGAAGACAATGAAATTATGGAGCCAACACTAGCAAGCCAAAACAATGGTGGGAATGATTACCTCTATTCTCCTTAAGGAGGGTAAAACCAATGAGTATAGATCAAGAACTTCAAGGTCAGAGTAAGGACATCAATACATAGTATAAGATACAACCAAGTCCATATAATTATGACCGCCAGATCATGATACCACAAGTCAATACATGTCACAAGAATCAGTATAAGAGAAATAATAACCATAACACAATATAAAATGCTGAGTCATATCCATGCAATATAATCCATTTGAAACACCATCTATCCAATGAGAAAGTATTGATATAACACTGGGCATCCACTAATGCTCTGAAATAACATAAATGGCTACATCGGTCCTCAAATTTGAGTGTCCTAAGACTCAGTCCAGACATGGGAAATTTCAATAGTCCACAAATATAATCATAATCCATAAAAAATGCTCATCTCAGCATCTCATATGTAGGAGATTTGGCTGAAAAAAAGTACTGGGTCTGAAAAATAGAATATGGTAGCCCGGCTACTATATATGTGATAACACATACCTCGTGTCTCGCGTCAACAACACTCGAGCCTGACTTGGCTCGCCCTGCAACCCGTCTCCTTCGCCATCGCTAACACTTCCTTCCCCTTTTTTTTGCTCCCCACCTTGCTCGTCTCCCCGTCGGCTCGTCTCCTGTCCATTCTCCTTGTTCTCCAACACACTCCCCTTTGCTTTTCTCCTCGTCGGCTTGACTCCTGCCCCCTCTCCCTGTTCTCCAACACACTCCCCTCTGCTCCCGTGCGCTGCCCTCGACCCCTGCATGCCGCTCTCTGTTCCTGAGCTCCTCTCATGTGCCTGCGAACCTCCCCTCCCACTGCTCACCAACCTTCCCTTATGTCGCTGCCACCTTCCCACCTTCCTGCCTTTCCATTCCATGTAAACCTACAACACACACAAAAATAAATTACAAATAAAAATTATATTATATAATAATAACATTATTATATAACATAATTTTGTTTAAAGTTTTTTAACCCTAAGAAAAAAAATTAATGTATATAATTATTATTATTATAATTAAAAAAGAAAAAAATATTATTTTTTGACGCAAGCAAAAGAAAATGGAGTCTTATGGCGAAAAACAAGGAAGATATCCAAGCACTTTAAAAACTTATGATTCAAAATTAGTCCAAATAAAAGGAACAATTAGAGGGAAAGACAATACTTTTTCTATTGCTCCCGGTGAACACAATAATTATATTAGTGATGAATTTGCTAATGAGTTAGCAATTCCTGAATCAAATATAGGTGAAAGGTTAGACTTTTGGAATAACAAAGATTATGCAATAAACGATTTACAATGGAACATTGGAGATTATATTGACGTCTCACATTGTATAGTTAAATTCTTGTGGAGTAGCGACAATGACCTAGTTTTGGGATTATTGTGGCTAGAAACATTGGGGATTTTTATATTAAATGCTGAAAATAAGTTTTTGACATTCCACTACAAAAAGAAGAAAATCACATTGCAGGACATTAACATGAAGTCAAAATCAAAAGTCACATCATCTGAAGACTTCAAAGAAATATCAAAGATGTTGTCGCAAGGGAATGAGAAATCAATACAGACGATACACAAGGATTTCGACAAGGTTGTTGCAGGTAAAGAAGAAGAGATCTCTCATTTAAGAGATCATAATCGGAAATTACTTCTGCAAATCAAGAAGGCAAAGGATGAAGTTCAATGCAGTCAAAAGTTGGAAGAGAAGATTCATGCTCTCTAGCAAAAATTACTAGGAAAGGACGAAGAAAATTCCGCCATGAAGAGGGTTAACGAAGAACTAAGGAACAAATCAAGAAGTTAAAAGAGGACAAACAGTCGCAAGACGAAAGGTTTGAGAAGATTCAGAATAACAATAATCTATTAAAGAACAAATTAGTTCAAATCCAAAAGGAAGCCCCTAGACTATCTGGAAAACTAATTCCAGTTGAGGAAGAAGAAATGAATACAAATTCGGTTTCCATCATAGTTCAAAAGGAAGCCAATCCAGAAGAAAAACAAGCAACAAGGACTCCTTACCGACACCCAAACTACAAAAAGCATTTTGACCAACGACAAGGTCAAAATGAACATAAACAAAGGAGTTATAAATTCAGAAGCGAAAGAACACAAAATATGCAACCTAAGTAGAAAACATGAAGATTTATCCAAGAAGACGATCAACAATCATCTTTGATGAAAATAGATCTCGGATGAACCACATCACAGACGATGCAAAATTTTTTCCTTGGAGTTCATAAGTCGTATTGTCTCATTTCGTCAAGAGTTGTAAGTTCGAAAAAAGGATCGAAAGATGACATTACAAGCAAGAAATCAGATGGAAGCCTTTTCTTCAATAAATCTTTGAGGACAAAGCTTCCCTTAAGGGGAAGGCAATGTAATGAACAAAATAAAAAATAAATAAGCAATAATAAATAAATAAATTACTTAAATAATAATTAAATGAAAAAAGCAAATGAAGAGGCACCTTATGAAAGGTGGCGTCTCATCACCAAGGCAAACCCTTGCATGGGTTTTTATCTATGTAGCATGGAAACCTCCCCCGACTTTTAGGAAACTCATTCTTGAAGTTCCGACGTTCCAGGGAACTTGGGAACTTGTAGGGAACTTTCCCAATCTAGCGGGAATCGTTTTGGATGGTTGGGAACTTATTGGGAACTTTTACCATCTAAAATTGGGAACTTGGTGACATTTTTTTGCGTGTTTCCTTCACCGAGATTTTCCACGCATTCATGATCGCCATGTTGGTTGTTAACAACATTCATATTTCCTTGCAACCGTACATAAACATGGCTGACTTAGAATTTTTTCTCTAGAAAGCTAAGCTGCAATAAAAGTCTTTTTGGCGCTACCTTGTCAAGTTGGTGCATTGATCTCTATCTACCGCTCGTGCTAGAGTATTCACTCACTCTATGCTGAATTGCAGTTACCACTAATCAATAATAAATGTAAGTCTATTTTTTACTTTTTATATATTATTAAATAAAAGAAAATAAATTTATTTATTTTACTATTTACTTTATGAATAAAAATTGAACTTTTAACTAATTGGAAATGGTTTTAGATCTTACTTTGAATACAAGGGATAAGTTAAATTATCTGATTTGTGTTAATGTTCTTTTCTTCTCTATGTTTTTTCAATTATTTTAATTTTATATTTTTTTATTATATATTATTGATGTTCCCAACCCGCCGTTTCCTGCAAATTTGGGGGAAACTTCTAGACATATCCAATGCTTGTCCCCACGTTCCAGAAACTTGTGCAACATAGGATTTTATACAAGTATCATTTCTCATTGTAAAACATCTCTTATCAATCATATATTTTTATATTCATGGATTACTCTAATCTGGCTTATTTGTGCTGGTTATTTCATAAAGAAACGATTTTGTCATTTCACGTAAGCTAGCTATAATCATTTGAGACGTGAATTAAAGTTGTTCAATATCTTGGTATTGTAGAAAGATCCATTTGTATTCACTTAAGTACACTTGCATCTTATATTTTGAGTGTGAATGGATCTAAACATTTAAGAGGCGTGGGCCCTCTTTATTTATATAACCTTGAAAATAAAAAAAATCGCCTTATTGATAAATTCAATTGAAATCTTTATTATTGGTGATTTCTTGTCACAATAAACAATAATCATTCAATTGATTTTCAACACTTTTCTTATGTTTTTGGCCTCCACATGGTCGGGAGCTTGTAGAAGTTCCCTGTCTGTTTAAGATCTTCTGGAAGCTCCTAAACAGACAGGGAGCTTCTACAAGCTCCCAATAAAAAAGGAGCGGCAAAAGCAAGTTCCCGAAAAGCTCCCGAAAAGCTCTTAAGTTCCCAAAGAAGCTCTCATAAAAAATGGGACGTTTCATACCAGCTCCCAAGCTCCCATGAGTAGGGAAACACCGGGTACGGGTTGCCAAAATCCCGGGAGCAGTACCCGTGCAACTATCAAATACAACCTTATTTCAGCACTGAAATGAAATCGAGGCTATTGAGAAGGAAAATAGTGGACTGGTGACCATTTATTATTTAATTTTTTTGGTAAATAATTGTCAAAGGAAACATGGAAAAGCCATTTTTAGAAGGGAAATGTTTCCCTTTTATGTTTCCTTGAGTTCCCTTCAAACAGGAAGGTGGGGGAGGACGTTTCCAATGGTGCTTCCAAGAATCCGAAACGTGTGGAGGCATGGAAGCATGCTTTCTACCCTTGGGGATGCGTACCTGTGTAACACTGATCATAACATAAGCCATGATAAGGACTATATGTTAGTTCTGTTTAAAAATCTTTACATATTGGGTAATTTGTGATCAATATAAAATATTTAGTAAATGTGGAACATATTTAGACTTGAAAGAAGATTTCACATCAATTATGTATTGATCTTTAAAAATTAAAAATTGCTGGAACAGATGAGACCTGCAAGGTGCCTTAGCTAAATTACATTCATTTTCGAACTTTAGCTTCCAGACAATTTTACTGGATGATATTGAATCGAGACACATGTTTATGGGAACAGGATTCCAAGTACTAGCTTGATGCTTTTTTTGTGAGAAGCTGAATGAATATTAGCTTAAACTCTAAGACAGCTTAATCTAGAAGACAACACAAGCTGAAGGAATAATTATACATATGAATGGAACCACGTCCTCCATCTGACTTTGAAGCAAATGACTATGATTTAGTTCATATATTGGCTTGTATTAATCTTTATTCTCATAGCTGCATCATTGCAAAATTTAGATTAGTGTCTCTTTTCCTTGGAAATGTGTCTATCATCTTGTTGCATCTTCAATTTTGTATTATAATAATACGGTACACCATAGCTTCTTCATTTTTATGCAAACACATTCCATTATTGTGAGTAAAGATGTGTAGCAGTGGTAAAATGTTGTCGCAATTAGGAGGGGCCACCTTTATGGGTTCATTGATCAGATACACATATCATTGATGGTCTGCTTGTACCATGTGAATCAAGGCTCTTCTTTCTTCAAAATCGTTCTTTACGAAGCAGTTCTTAGCGCATCCTAAAAAGCAAGAACCTTTTTGAGATTCATTTCTATTTTATTAAATATTCATTGAAGACAGCTTCAGTTTACTATCCTTTTTGAGTCTTTATTTTGTTGAAAAGCCATCCGTAATAATCAACCAGTGTACATTTCTTATTGTTGGGATCACATGGTCTAATTAGTCTTTTCTTATCTTGAAGACTCCCAAAGAATCTTGCTTTGAAATTTCATACAGGTCAACTATCTCTACAGAATTGTCATTTGTTAGCATTTTTTCCATACAGTGTAGCAAGCTTAAGTGCTAAAGTTCAATTTCTTTATTTTAGGTCCCTTAATATCAAATTATCAAGTGCCAGGACACCTAAAAGTTTAGACTTTAGAAGCTATAAAGACTTGTGGATGATCCATATCCTTCACATGCTCTTCCTTTCTCTTGTTCTCTTGTCTGCATCTGGGCTTGAGTTTTAAATTATTTATATTGTGATTGATATATACTTTTGTTATGGGTCAGCTCTCTCTTCTGCATTATCTTTGTAGCATGCGTTTGATTCCATGATCTTTACCTTGCTTTGGTCCCCAATTTCTGCTAAGCAATAAACATTTGTTGCTTTAAGTTGTTGGTTTCCATGTTTCACCTGAGAGACTGTGTATGTGCAAAGTCACCGGATTCGCCTATTTTTCGGCTTAAAATTCGAGATTTGGCGATTTTCTGTAGCCGGCGAATTAAACGTTTAAAATCGGCAGTTTTCAGCGGCTTGCGAGTGAACCGTGGTCCCTCCGAAATTATCGCCGCGCTTATTGTGTGCTGCTGTCTTTGCAAATCCGTGAATAAGTGTGGAGATGGCCATCGTGAATCCTGAGTCGCACTGTGCAGACTCCATAGTGTTGACAGTGCAGTGGCAAAGGCAAGGGCCGAGGTCGCCGATGCAAGGGCCGAGGGTGCAGTTGTTGAGGGTGTAGACTATAGAGTCCCTCTGCAAACCAAAGTCGCAGAGGGTTCAAGCTTCCTGACTGAAATGAGCAGTCTCTCGAGGCCGTGTCCACTTGGTTATTGGTCGTGTACTTTTTAAGTTTGGGCTATGGTTATGAAAGAATAATAATATAATGCATAATATTGCAAAGCACTTTGCAATATTATGCGTTATATTATTATTCTTTCATAACCATAGCCCAAACCATTGTAATATAAATTTGTAAAGTTATGTATGTATTTAGTAATATTAATTTAGATATTATAGAATATGTTTATCATTTTATACAAGATATATTTATTATTATATAATTAAATCAAATATTATTAAAAATAAAATTTAAACTTATATATATATATATATATATTCGAATTTAATGACGAATTTTATCATAAAAAAAATTTCACGATTTTTTTCCGAATTTCATTCTTGTCGAATTCAAACACGAACTCAAACCAAGTGACTTAGTGTATGTGTCAATTATTGTTGGTTTAATGGCTAATTGTATAAATTGAAACTTCAGTTTTGTGGGGTTCAACACTCTTCTGAACTACTGGTCAATGTGTGCTCAGACTAACTATTGACGACATTTAATGGCTGCTTGTCATCTTTCTTTTTGTGCTAGATTACAAACATGGCTGTTATGATTTGCTTCTCACCTGCTGAATGAGAGAACTAGATGAAGCAATTATTAGATTAGGTTACATATTTTAGATCATTCTATTGGAATTCAAAATGGAAATCATTAATAGGAGGTTATTAACTTATTTATTAGTTTAAGGCCATCCATGATGCAACATAAATTTTATGATACTGTTCAGGGTTATGTTTCAGTTTAATTAATTTTTTTTTGATTTGCACAAGAAGTCCATGTATTTTTTAGTTTTGTACAATTTCTTTGACCTGCCTTTCGAATCATAACTTTGCTTTCTAATAATGGTGGGTGGAGTTTTATTAAATATTTATTGCTTTAGAGTCTACTTCCTTCAGTCATAAGATGCTTGTACTCTTGTGTACAGAAAAAGGAGAGTGGCAAAAGGCGAAAAACAGATGAGCAAAATCCAACCAAAAAAATTAAAGACAAAAAGGTGAAAAACACCTATATAGATTTTGATGCATTTATATTTGTTTTTAAGATGTCATTAAATGTGGTTCCAGAATAAAGTTTCTATGAAATTTGTATTATTGTTTATCATTGACAGCGCTACAGTATGCTGAAATTTGAATTTTTGGGCCCTCGTGTGATTGGATTACTGGTTTCTTGGTGTTTAAGGTGTGAGGGAGAGGGCAAGGGAGAGGAGGGGTGGAGAGGGAGAGGGAGAGGGCAAGGGAGAGCAGGGGTGGAGAGGGAGAGGGAGAGGGAGTGGATGGAGGGGGAGAAGGAGAATTTTTATTCTTTTTCTTTGAGTTGGCAAGGTTCAGGGCTCAAGCATAACTCTGCACTTATCAGGTGTCGACATGATTTCCTTTCCCAGGCTTGGGAGGTCCATACTAGATGTGTGTGTAGCAGGGAGAGAATATAATAGAATCTTATTAAAACTACCACCTCAATTCCTTTCAATGAAAGGAGATTGCAATCTAATTGATTAGGTAGGTTTAGTGAAATCCTTCCATCATTGAAATGATATTGCAAGTTGATTGCTTAGTTATGTTCAGTGGATTCTGTCTTCAGAGTGAAGGAGACGGCAGTTTGATGGAACACCAAGAAAGTCACAGCATTTGGAGATGACGCATAACAAAAGATACACCATGTGATCTTGTGCAATTTTGTAATCATCTTTGAAAACGTTTCGAGTTTTTGAATTGATGGAAGAAAGGAATAAATTGTTGAAAAATGGTAAATTTTTTTTGTGTTAATGGGGGGGTATTGGAGTATTAACACTCCAATATTGGGGAGTCAAAGGTTACTTAAGTGTGTAATAAGAGTTGCATTTTAAAATTTATACATGACCAACTAGATTAATAAAGTGACATTAATGATGGATCAATGGGAGTCAAGTCAGGTACGTAGCACAACTACCTGATTTAGGAAATATAAGGTGATCTGGCTCATTGTACTAGATGACTCCATTTGAGTCAAATATAGGGAGTAAACTTTCTACCCGACCATTTGCACCGATCGGACGACCAGCAACGCGTGATGTGACCGCTCACGCAAGCCATGTCGTCCGATCGGTGCAAATGGTCGGGTAGAAAGTTTAACTGCAAATATAGCATGCCACATCTCCTGTGTATTTGCATTCATATTTTTCTACAAGCTGGAACATGTAATAAAAAAAGATGATCCACTAAATAAATAACAAGGTCACACAAGGGTTGCCTCAATTGTACTTCTATTCCTGGCACAAACAAATTAGCTACAATAAATATCTCAAATCGAAGAGATGTAGGAGGTTTCCAATGGCTATCACAGTTAGAACAATTGTGACAGCTCGATTTGCTAAGGATTACTACAAAACTGCATGATACCAAATTCGTCTTGATCTGCTTTACATATTTTAAGATATTTCTTTTTGAAGAAACAATCATAGCTTCTATTCAAAGCATGAAGAGAGATTACAGTTTCCATGTGCAGAGCACTACTGGAACCAAAAGTCCAAACTCTTAAGGTTTCTATACAAGCTAGAAACCTAATTTTCAGGGATAGTAGAGGTTCAAAAACCACAAAAAACTCTCTGTCCACAACAGGACTCGCAACAAAGCTTATGCAGTCCACGATATGACATACATGATTGGGTAAGATTCCCAGTTATAAAAACTGCCCTCTGAAAGAGACTAGACAGAAAATAAAAATATAATCAGGGATCTCCAAAACAGATTAGAAACTCTTCAACATAGAAGAACAGACACCATTCTTAAAATCATGAAATTACCGGCAGCCGTCAAGAGTATTCAGACCCTTTGACCTCTGTTACTTGGGAGCGGAAGCGAAAGCAGGAGCAGGAGCGAAAAGCGAAATTTTCAAAAGCTTCCGGTTTGGAAGCCCTTTATATATATATATATATATATATTTTATATTCTGATGCATATATGTCAATAAATGCATGTAGAATGTTGAATTAGTTATGGAAAGCATACAAACATGAAATAAACCATAATACCATATAACATCATTCATCAATCATCTAGTAGTGTATTCGTTAACCATAGGTTCAGTATTCATGATTCCATAACATCAAAATTTTCAATATATAACGTTTTGTCATCAATAGTACTTGTAACCAAAGTTCAAACTATAGTCTAGACTCTATAAAACATCAGCGGTTCAACTGTGAAATGAAAGTTGAAAGTTGAAACAATTCATGAAGCACCATATTCATTACCAAAGAGTTACAATATGCTTTATGCAGTCATTTGTCAATGACTCAATCATGCAAAGTTGCAAATAGTGAACTTCAAAGGTAGGTTCAACTTCAATGTTTAGAAAATATAATCATTAATGTTTACAAAATATACCATAATAAATATAAAAGAGTCAATAGTGCAGAAACTTGAAACTTGAAAGTACTGTAAACAAGAAAAGACAGGAAAGGTAGATTTTATGGATGTTTCCTCTTGCCACGAGAAATTTCTATTTTCTTTTCCCGTGCTCGATGAGTTTGAAACTTTGAACAATAGGATTATCATCCCCAGTGGTCATCGATGCTGAGCCACGCCCAAGACTCGGTCCTACACGCCCCCCCCCAACTGATGCAGATGGAGGTTGTGAAGTTGAACCTCTAGGCAAAGATAGTGCATCTGAAAACAAGGTAGAAGGTGGCTGTGGCATTGCTGTTGCTGCTGCATGGTCATCATCATTGCCCAAAAGCTCTTCCTCCAAGCGCTCTAAAGCTAAGGTTCCATCCTCCAAGTTATACTCCTCCGGATTGTTGTCCCAAGTGAGATATGATCTATCAGTTTTGGCCTGCTCACAGTAATGAGTCAACAACCTCAAGTTGTAATGTATATAAACCAAGCTTTATGCTCGGTTTTCATTTAATCGATTTCTTTTCACCGAGTGGATGAAGCTATAGGTGCTCCAACACCTTTCTGCAGAGGAATTGTTAACCACTTGTCAAAGCACTTTGACTGCCCATTTATTCAAGCATGGGCATGTTGAGCCATACATGTTCCACCATTCGATAGGAGGTGCCCTATCTCGATCTCTAGTTGCATGTAAAGTACCAAACAGACCAACTTCACTGATGTATTTGCTTAATTCACTGCGCAATAAGTCACATTCCTTTACATCGGGGACCAACTTGTTTATAGCAGCCATGTACGCAACCTGTACCTCTGGATCTGTGTGGGGCTTTCTCCTAATCCCACCCCCAGGTGCTGGTTTGGCCAACCAAAACTAAGAATAATAGTTTGGTGTTAATACATATGCTAATACATGTAGTGGAGCGTTGAGATGTTCCCACCTTTTGACCACATGTGTATGGATATGGTCATACAAGTTGGGATCTTTCTGTTCAACAATATCTTTAATTTGGCCCAACATGTTGTCAATCTTCTCATACACCTCCCCAACCACCGACTTATTTGTATTTGCAAACTGAATCATGTAATAAATGGGCTTTGTGAACTGCAAAATATACTTGATACTTGCCCAAAATTGACCATCAAGAACGATGTCCTCCACCTCTTGAAAATCAAGCCTGTCAGATGTGGACGTAGCCCTATCTTTCAAGATCTGCCATGATTCACTTGATACCATGCTAGCGAATGCCTCTCTTACCTTTAAAAAGTGCTTGAAGGTGAGGTAGTAACTAGCAAATCTAGTCTTTGCTATCTTCAATAGCTCCAACTTTGAGTGACTACGGAAAATGCTGTGGGCATTGCTATGGTCAGTAATAAATCTTATTTTGTACTTGCCCTTTTTGTACAGTTCACCAATCCATTTGTAATCATTCCACTTCAACTTAATGATGTCATGCATCAAAAGGTTCAATGTGTGAACCAAACACCTAGACCAAAATATGTTGGGGTATTTATCTTCAATGAGAGCTCTCACTGCCTTACAATTAGCAGCGTTATCAGTTATTACCTGGATGACATTGTATGGAACAATAGTTTCAATGGTTTTTAGTAGGAGTTCTACAATGTTCATGCCGGTCTTGAATTTATTTGAGTAGTCATGGGCTGAAAGGAAGACTACACCAGAAGCAGACACACCAAGAACATTTATCAATGGCTTTCCTTTTACAGCTGTCCAACCTCAAATACAATTGATATCCCATACTCATTCTAAGCATTTGTGAATTTCCCCAAAGCATTTTGGATCTTGGCTTTCTCCTTGTCAAGCCCCACGGTTCTAGCTTTGTCATACCCATGGCTCTTGTATCCTGCTGGAGCAGTGCAGGGAAGAACATTGAATGTTATGCCACATGCATAGAGAATCTGAAACACTTTTGCATCCACATCATCCCTGCCACCATAGTCAAGGAAATTCGATATTGTCTTATGTGATCCCATGGGCGAGAATCCACTACCTTGGGTGGATGGGCCTCCAGTTCTCGGTGAGTTTGAAGGGCTTGGTCAACACTTGATGCTTTTGATTTGTTTTGTGCTTCAAATTCTTCCTTCTTATACATGGCTCTTTGTGTTGATGTCACATTTGGGAAAACACAAAATCAATTTCTCCTTGCGTAGATGGGTAGTGTGGACTTTCTCAAAGTATGGCCCCTAGTAAGCCCCAAGGGCCTCATAAACTGGCCTAAGCATCTCTTGCCAATAAGGATAATACACTAGATTGAAGGGTATTCCACATGCAAACATGACTCTTGCAACCCTGTTGTTCATCTCATCCCTCCCTCCCATTTCAAACTTTTCGGCCAAGGTTCCAAGGTTTTGTCTCTTGCAGGCTTCTTCATTTCTCTAGAATGGTTGTTGTTTGTAACTCCTCATTTCTGCCTTGGCTAAATCTGCAACATCTTGCTTTTCTTGAAATTGATACACATCTTTTTGTTTGATGCTTTTGCAATGATGAACCCCATTATCACCTTCAAGCCAAAGAAAATGGGCCTGAACCCTCGTGTATGAACCTTTAAAATTTACTTTGCACTTGCTATAGTTCCACAAGCAGCTGCCAACACTGTATATCTCCTTTCCAATCTTGGTCACATACTTCCACAGGGGAGAATCCACATGGTATGTTGTGGTTGTTGTTTATTTTGTTGCCAATCATTGCTTCCTCTCCCTACACCACACATCCTACCATGAAGTCCCTGCTTAGGTTGCATTGTTTGACATGAGGCCATTGCTGGTGTTTAGTAAAATAGTGAAAAACCTGCTAGAACAATGACAAGTTCTACTTCTCTTCGATTTTTGGTTTGGAGCCTTCAACTTTCAAGGGTTTGAATATTTATAATTTTATAAATTATAATTTGAGTCATACTTGTGACTAGAATGTTCACAACTTCTCATTGCTATGTATGCTTGTTAGCATACATAGTTTATTGTTGCATATGCTTGTTAACATACACAACCGCCTATGTATGTTGTGTATGCTTACAGGCATAGACATGTTTTACTGCCTATTTATGCTTGCTAACATACACAACAAACAATTTTTGTGAGATGTGTATGCTGACAAGCATACACAGGCAATAAAACCCATGTTTTGTTTGTTGTGTATGCTAACAAGCATACACAACAAACAAACTTTGTTTGTTGTGTATGCTAGTAAGCATACACAACAATATGAATATTTTACTAGCTTACACAACAATTTGAATACTGTACTGTTAGCATAAACAATAATATGAACACTGCACAATGTATACACAACAAGCAACAAAATGGTAAACCTCTCAGTCTCTCGCAAGTTCCAGTTAAGCCTATCCAAAAGGCAAATAAACAATGTCAAATGAATTATGATTCAATTAGCTTGACTTCGAGTCTAGAAACTTGGACAATGGACCTAGTAACAATAAAATCCAACTTCAAACCTTGATCTCTGGCCTTGGACAATGGACAATGTTCAAACTGTTTGCGGTTGCACAAACCTTGATAACCCCAATTACTACGTCTTGCAAATGATAACGGAGAACCTCAAAACTCACAACTTACAAGTGACAAGATGGAATTAATGTGGCTCTAGAAACTTTTTAGTCCCTCAAATGATGTGTGGGGCCCTTTAGAAACCCTCATCGCCTCTTTTCCCTTCATTTGTGCGTTTTTTAATTATATTTATGTTGGGATTTTTTTAATGGTGATAGGAACTGATTTTGATTGAAGGAACCGATTCTTGACCTTTCGGAATTGGTTCCTTCAATCAACGTCGATTCTTTTAACCCTAACCATGAATCATATTACAGGAATCAAATCTTTCATTACCAAATCCTTGTCCAAAAATTGGTAGTGTATCCACTTAAACAATTATAAAATCTTGTTGAATCAGGTAAAAATATGCTATTCCACATTTCCTATACAAATCGGATCTGGGTATAGGCTTAAATTGGATGAATTTGATAACTCTAATTAAAACAAATAGTAGGCTTCAAAAGATTTACCTCTATATTGGTACCCTCGTAATATAGTTATAATATTTCCTATAGTTTCCTACCTTTTGCCTTTGAGCCATTAGAAAAAGTAGGCCATCGTCCACAAAAAGTAAATGTGCGAGATATTCATTACTTTCGACCTTGATTCCTCAAAGTGTTCTACCTCTATTAGCCTCTATGATGGACTTTCCCAAGCGTTCTGCCACCAACAAGAATAAATAGGAGGATGATGGGAAACCTTGTCTTAGGTCTCTTGATATTTTGAAAAATGAGATGTAAACCCATTTAGAAGAACAAACAAATGAAACATATGTCATGCCTCCCATAATCCAATTCACCATCGAAAGGCAAAACCCTCGTTAATCAACAACAACCTCGGATGTAATCAATTTTTAGATGATAGGCTTTGGACAAGTCTAGTTTTACAACCATAGCAAGCTTGTTTTTTGTTCTAATAGTATGTAAGCCCTCTTGAGCATATCTTATAGTCACACGAATTTGTCTCCCTTCCAAAAAACTAAATTGTTTTAAAGAGATTACCTTTGAAAGATTTTTTATAACTTGATGGCCAATACCTCTGAAATCATTTTCTAATAGTAATTGCACAAAGAAATAGGCTTGAATTCATCATATGTCTTCGGCTTATCGGTTTTGGGGATGGGAGAAATGCAGAAAAATTAAAGGACCCCAAAAGCTTACTTGAAAGTCTATCCTCCTTGACATGCCTAAGAAGATTATCACCCAATAAGTAAAAAACCCTTGGAAATAACTCAATGGTCCAACCATTTGGGCCTCTACTCTTATCTTTCTGAAATGATGCTAAAACAATCATAAGCTCATCTTTAGATTTTTTTCCGTAAGGGTCTTGATTGCACTCTTTCGAAATTAGTCGTGGAAAGTAAGAAGCCACTTTCACTCTTCCAACAATGTTTACTTCTTCAGATTCTTTGTAAATTGAATTGAAATGATGAATGCTTAATTTTGATATGCCCTACTTCTACCTTCAACCCCTTCCTAATTTTTCATTTCCCATATGGTATTGGAGTTTTTCCCATAATTTACATACTTGTGGAAAAATTGAGCATTCTCACATCCTAATTCAAATCATGTGGCCCTGCTCTTCATTCTCTATTCTAGTTTAGGATTATGCAACAATATCTTGTTTCTAGCTTCAAGTTCCTTGGCTCTTATTAATTCCTCATTACTGAAAGGCCTCACATACATTGTCACTAAGCATGTCCTTTAATTTCTTCCTCTGTTTCTTTAAGTAGTTCATCCTTGATTTGTAGGCTACCATCTTTTACATATTTTAATGCATTATTAAATTGTTCATTGGTAGATTTTGTTGAGGATTCTTCATAGCCTTTTTGATTGTCTCTTTTACTAGTTTGAGAAAGGATTCTTCTTTGATCCATACATAATTAAATTTGAAAGAAGATGATGGCTTATCATTCCTATGCTAGATGAAAATAGGACTATGATTTGAGATAACCCCTTACTTAGTTCGAGATCTTTATCTCTATACTCTTTGAATTGGTGTATGAGATACAAGGCATTTGTCTAGGTGTCTAGAAATTCCATTAGATCGATTGTGATTGTTCCCCCATGTTAGCCTCATTGATATTGACTCCACATCAACCAAACCTACAAACTCAATTTGATGTGATAAGTATTATGCAAGTTTATATTCCTTGGCTACATTTCTGCACACTTCTCTTTTACTAGGAGTAAGATTCAAATCACCCCTAATTACTAGTCTTTCATCTCCAACAACTGACAAGGAAAAGTTTCTATCTCAAAAATGTTGCTTTCCTTCAGAAGGAACATACACATTCATCACAGTGGTGGGAATGCCCAAGGTTTTACTTTGAAATTCTGTGCACATACTTGGAAATGTAGCAAAATGATTATTTAAACATAAGCTCGACCTCCAACCCGAAATCAAACCCTTTGAGAGCCGATTAGAATCAAAGCGAAATCCCAATCTTTTAGACACTTCTTAAGACCAGTAATTAGCATAAACCCCCCTCCCTATTGTTCCCCATGGTTTTTTGTATTAATAGCATGCATATTTTTTCTATTTCCACAAGTCTTTACAACGACAACCTTTTAGATTGACTTCCTAGCTGTCTTATATTCAATGAGCAAATGATCATATTAGCACACCCTTAAGGGTATAACATCTAAGTACCTTGGTGATCAACCTGCATTTCTCTTGTTGGATTCAATCACTACCTTCTTCTCAACATGGTGCAAAATGAGCTCCTCTCCGCTGTGCTTACTACTATCTCCTCTAGTGGATTGATCCCTATTACCTTTGATGGTTTCCCACCTATTCCTTCTTGTGATTTGGCAAAGGTCATATTAGTATTTCCCCTTTTTCTCTTTAGTTGAGATTTTACGACCCATATCTCTCTACCCAACCCCCAATGAAGTTATCAAAGGTAAATGGGAGGTTTTATTGATCGAGGATAAATTCTCTCCACCACCCCACCTTTCTAATGATGAAGAATGAGTATTTCAAATTTTCCCCCATGTTTTCCTCTTCCCCCACCTCATTGTCTTTTCCACCATCTTTAGCTAGGAGTGACCAGTGATGGTTTGGCAATATATTTATGCTTGAACGAATTTTTTCACAAAGGTTAAGGACTTACTGATTGCATCGGGTTTGTCAACATTCCTCTAAGACTAAGCAGGTCCATCACCAACCTTCATCTCATTTATTGTTGGACTAGAATCAGTGGCATCACCTTTTGCTTGCTCCAAAACATTCGGTTGAGGATCCTTTTCTAAACAACATGCACATTCATTAGCATTGGTGATCACATTTCCTTGTGTTTGAAATACCTTCATTGGGACTTGAGTCTCCAATTTTTTTCCAACTCGAGGACATATCATCGAGCCACATGCAATAATAGTTCCCCTCCAATATCCTTGACCTTCACACCCACTTTTATTGGGTTCTAAATTCGAATAAACCCTGACTTCTTTTTCCAAATTTGATGAAAAAAAGGTCACACACAGTTGAGAGCAAGGTGATCATAAGCATAGAATCTAGCACATCTAAATGGGATGCTAGTGTAGTGTGCACGAAATTGCCAACAACGATGTCTAGACTTTCAACCAACCCAAATCTGATATCTATATCCACCAACACCTTTGCCTATTGACCTTTGAACATTGGATTTGTATGCAAGATCCACCAAGATAGTTTTTCCTAGTAAATTTTCCAAATTCCTTATTAATTCATCTTTCCAAAACTTGATAGGAAATCTTGGGAGTCTTTCCCATATGGGTACTTTATTATCCACTTTAGAACGAGAATCAAAGCATGGATGCCATAGTTTTAGGGACAAAAAGGAAGTACCCTAAAGCCATTTCACTGCAAGGATAGTATTTGCATTCTTTTGAGAAGGAAAATTAAAAATGATCCAACCTCTTTTCAGTATATTATAGGTTGGCTTCTAACCCAGAATCAAACTACAATATGCATGAAGCCTCAAGTTTAAGGTTTCCACTTTGATGTGCCTTTTGATGAAAGCCTTCCTTATAAAAACTTGCTAAGCCTTCACGTTCCCGCGCCCCCCCCCCCACCATTTTGATATCTTCTGATTTTTTTTAACAATCTTCTGAGCCTTCGTTAGGCTTACACCTCCTTTTGGTGTGCGCCATGTAAAGTTTCAATTACCTACTTTGGGAACTTGGGAGCTTTTCGGGAACTTGCTTTTGCCGCTCCCTTTTTATTGGGAGCTTGTAAAAGCTCTCGACCATGTGGAGGCCAAAATCATAAGAAAAGTGTTGAAGATCAATTGAATGATTGAAGTTTATTGTGTCAAGAAATCACTAATAATAAAAATTTCAATTGAATCTATCAATAATGCCATATTTTTATTTTCAAGGTTATATAAATAAAGAGGGCTCACACCTCTTAAATGTTTAGATCCATTCACACTCAAAATATATGCTGCAAGTGTACTTAAGTGAATACAAATGGATCTTTTACAATACTAAGATATTGAACAACTTTAATTCATATCTCAAATGATTATAGCTAGCTTACGTTATTCATACTGACTGATGTAGCAATTTAGGATCATAAACCATATCAAACTCAAGATTACCAAAACAATCAAAGTTCATTCACATTAGAAGTAAGTAGTAGTTACTATAAAAAAATGTAGAGGCACCCAAAGACTAAGCACTCTTAGGAGCAATAATATAGATGGGGTTGGAGCAAGGAATTGGAAAAATATTGAATCTTATGATTTATGAAGCTATTGGTGCTTCGTACACATATATGCAACCTGCCTTTACAAACTCGTACAATGATATTTGTATAATGTGGACCTAGAAGTAAGTAGTAGTTACCATAAAAAAAATGCAAAGGCACCCAAAGACTAAGCACTCTTAGGAGCAATAATATAGATGGAGTTGGAACAAGGAATTGGAAAAATATTGAATCTTATGATTTATGAAGCTATTGGTGCTTCGTACACATATATGCAACTTGCCTTTACAAACTCGTACAATGAGATTTGTATAATGTGGACATAGAGGAGTGAGCAAATTTAAAAAGAATGAATTTCATGACACTACTTGAGGATTAAGAGGATAAAATAGTTTAAGCTATGGAATTAATCAATTATGTTTTTTTAACTTTATCTTTTTTAAATATATTTAAAAAAATTAATATATATTATTGCTGCTCCCAACCCTACGCTTCCTGCAAATTTGGGCGAAGCTTCTAGTCGTATCGGATACTCGTGTCCGCGTATCCAATGTACCCACGTTCCAGAAACTTGTGCAACCTATATATATATATATGTATTAATAATTAATAATGATTAAATTAATTAGAACAAAATAAAGATATGTACCCTTTCATTTGAAAAGGCACGATAAGGCTTTATAAGGTCTGCCAATGTTATTGTAAATCATCATATCTTTTATTAATACATTTTTATTACCTTTATGGAGCATTTTTCTTATTTGCGTTGTAAGTTTATGCAAGAAACAATTTTATTGTTTCAGTAGTATCAGGGCCTTGTTTTGTTTGATCCTGACTTTGGCCATCATCTCATAGCTTCTCTGAAATTGGACCTTTGGACATTAAATATAGATTTTCTGAAGAAACAGTTTGTTGCAAGTTTTCTCCACACTTCTCCCAGCGCCCAGCCAACCCTTCTCCCAAGCTCTTCTTCTCACAACGCACTCCTCACCCTCCACGCGCACCCTCCTTCCTTTTCGCGACTATCATTCCTCCAAGTCACGTTCCTATTCACATCTCCCTTCCTTCTACTCACACCATCTCCCATTGGCACTTTCCCTCTCCACTGCTTCCTACGTAGCCCACACCCATCCGCTCCTGTTCCTATTCCCTGTTGCACTCACCGTGCCACCACCTGTTTCCCTGTGCCTGCTCACACTTCTACCCTTGTGATCCCCACGATTGCCTCTTTTTTCCCTTGCCGTCATGTTCTGCAACCCCACTTCATTTGCGGCGCTTCTCTTCATCCCTTCCGTCAGTCCTTCTCCTGCTCCTCCCTGTCTCCATCGTATCCCCCTTGTACTACTCTCCTCTTTGCACTCCATCACAACCTCGCTCCATGCTCATCACCGTCACTCCCTTCGCTACTCCAGCCTATTTCCCTGATAGCCTCATCTCACCTCGCTTGCCACTTCTCTTCTCCCTCCATCGTTTCCTTGCTTTTCCTGCTTGCGTGATCGCTCCATTTGACAACCCTCATCTCCACATCAACTACTCCACGAAAACCCTAGTTCCCTTCCTTTTCAATTCTTTTTATAAATAATAATATTATTTTTAATAATAATGATAATAATTTTCCAAACCCCTAAATTCCCAAATCCCTCCGACGTCCAATTCAAAACATAAGCAAATAAATATATATTAATAATAATAATATTATTAATATTTTAAAAGAAGACAACCTTTTATCTTGCATAAAATTAATATTTATTATTATTGTGAATGACAATAATAATAATTGTTTACTGTACTTGCAATTTATTTAAATAAAAACTGTTGAAAACAAAGGGCAAAGGTGAAAAGAGAGCTTTTTTTTCTAAAAAAGAAACCATATTAAGGGTTATTACGCCCTTCGTATCTTCCTCTTACCGAAAAAATTGAAGACCATCTATAGACGGAGAAGAAGAGAGAAATTCAAACCTAAAAAATAATTTCTTTTCAAGAAGAAGACTAGATTAAAGTTATTACACTTTTTGTATCTAAGCCATTATCGAAGGAAAGAAGACAAAAATCAAAGAAGAAATTAAGCCAAGGAAGACCATGGATCGTAAAAAAAAGTCCAAAACACCAAATTGTTGACAAAGAAGCATAATCAAAGGAAAATCTAATCTTTTTCATATGAATACAAGTCTAGTCGTAACCATGGATTATGGTTCTTGTATTTAGATAAAAAAAATTAGAAGATGAATTTGTTCGTTATCAAAATGAAAATAAAAAATTACAAATGATAATAGACTTACAAAATCTTCAAAAGGAGTTTAACGACGAGATATTTGAACCGAGAAAAACAATTGGAAGATTTGTTCGCACAGAATGAGGAACTAAAGTGTCTCAATCGGAAAGTACAAAGCCAAGGTATCAAGAAGGAAGTTGACGACAATAAAGAAAAAGAAGAACTGACACGTTTGAATGTGCCCCTGAACGACAAGGATGAAGAAATTGCGAACGTCCAAAGAAAGTTGGAAAGTAAAAAATCCGAGATATGTCTACATCAACAACAGATGAAAGAACTCCAACATAAATATGAAGACATTAGAAAGGCACACAAGTTGGAAATTACAAAAAGAAATAATACATTAACAACAAGATTGAAGAAGTATTTCGACTAAGAAACCATTAGTTACAAGGATCAAGAAGTTGAAAAATAGTCGGAAGGCAGAACAGTCTAATGAAGACTTCGAAGGAAAAATTCTAGAGAAGCAAGAAGAAAATCATCGCCTGAGAAATATTAATCAGGAACTAGAAGAGCAAATCAAAGAGTTAGTAGAAAGGTTCGAAAAGATTCAGAGTAATAACACTCTATTAGAGAAAAAATTAGAGCAAATTCAGAAGGAAGCTTCCAGACTCTCAGGAAAACAAATTCAAGTTTAGGAACAAGAAGCCACTCCAGTAAAAACACAAACTACAAAAGCTCCTTATCGACACCCAAACTATAAATATTATTTTGACCAACAACAGGGTCAAAATGAACAGAAATAGAGGAGTTATGATTTTAAAAGAGAAAGAACACAAAATGAACAAGCTAAGCAAAAAACAAGAAATTCCATCCAACAAAGCAATCAACAAACAACTCCAATGAAGATAGATCTCAGATGGACAACTTCACAAACGATGCAACAATTTTTTTGGGAATTCGTAACTCATCGTTTCGTTTCGTCGAGTGTCGCAGACTGCAGTTACTAACACAAAGATCGAGAAGATGTTGTTACAAACAAGAAATTAGATGTAAGCCTTGTCTTCACTAAGCTTTGAAGACAAAGCTTCCCTTAAGGAGAAGTAATGCTCTCTCTCTCTCTCTCTCTATATATATATATATTTATATTGTTGTTCGCAAACCCCCTAGCGGGGCTGCTATGTCCATAGGAAGAATTTACAAGGGGCCCACCCGAAGGGGCCTCACCCTGTTTGCTCTGATTACGGAACTAACTTGATGGGGAAATCAAGTGGGCCCCTTATATATCCTTATATATCAATATATAGCCATTCGGGGATTTGACCCCGAGACCTTCTACTCACAACTTACAACACTCAACCACTTGAGCTAGCCCACCGGGCTGCATATATATATAATGAATGAATGAATTAATAATGATTAAACTAATTAGAACAAAATAAAGAGATGTACCCTTTCATTTGAAAAGGCACGATAAGGCTTATATAACTTCTGCCAATGTAATTGTAAATCATCATATCTTTAATTAATACATTTTTGTTATCTTTATGGAGCATTTGTCTTATTTGCGTTGGAAGTTTAAGTAAGAAACAATTTTATCGTTTCCAAATTCCTTATTAAGTCATCTTTCTAAAACTTGATAGGCAATCTTGGGATTCTTTCCCATATGGGTACTTTATTATCCACTTTAGAATGAGAATCAAAGCTTGGATGCCATAGTTTTAGGGACAGAAAGGAAGTACCCCAAAACCATTTCACTTCAAGGATAGTATTTGCATCCTTTTGAGAAGGAAAAATAAAAATGATACAACCTCTTGTCAATATATTATAGGTTGGCTTGTAACCCAGAATCAAACATCAATATGCATGTAGCCACGAGTTTAGGGTCTCCACTTTGATGTGCCTCCCTATGAACCTTCCTTATAAAACTCATAATTTGCTAAGCCTTCACGTCCCCCCCCCTCACCATTTTGATATCTTCTGAGCCTTCGTTAGGCTTACACCTCCTTTTGGTGTGCCTTCATGCAGAGTTTCAGTTACCTACTTCCCACCTAATAGACACTCTTCTAAATTGTCTCCAATAGAGCCTTGTCATTTAACCACCTTTTTACTGCCAAAAAGTTGATCAAAACCACAAGCCTCTGCTGGCTTAACAATATAATGAATATTAGATTTGGATACCTTCTCCCCAAAACCCTTATTCGAGGTGCTTTTTGGGTCTGGACAGATCTTAATAGTGCCATTACTCCCTTGACCATCAAGTCTTAAGCCGCCAATAAATGTTGGTCTTTCTTTGTCATGAATCTGATGCATCGGTTTTTTGCTTGTATGCCACCTTTCGACCCACATCATCCGTATTAGCTGAGGTTTGGAGTTCATTAACCAATTTGCTACCCCTTCTTGCAATTGTAGCTCGAAGAAGATCCATCGTCTTTCTCAATGAAATTTGACCTCGAATACTTGAACATGTTGATCCCTTTAGTGAGAGGTCATCAAAGTATTTCACGAATTGGACATACTCATTGTCCATTGCAAACTAGATTCTAGCCTCATTTAGGGTTTTTCATCCTCCATATCTTCATCATCCATTGCACACCAGTTTCTAGCTTCATTTTAGAATTAATTCATTTTAGGCATATAAAAGGTCCTCACAAAACCCTGAAAATTGGCATAATTTGGGAACGCCTTAGGGCTGCATTTAATTTTTCACCGAGGTTGTACCCTTTAGGACTGTTTATGCATGCTTAAATCCAATTTTTAGTGCAGTTTTTGGGACTGTTTTGCCTGCTGGTTTACACAAAAATATAAGTTGAATTAAATTCTAGAATTGCTTCCTAAATTTATGTAATATCCCAAATGCTGATATTCTCTAATGTTCTATGATAGTGCTGACTCGCACACTCAATCTCATACAACTTTGTAAAATAACCGTGCATGCAAACTTGCCATGCAAACTTGCCCTAAAATATAGCTGAATTAGGGTTAGGGTTTTGCAGAGAGAAATTAACACTTACCACTGATATTTCGGCTGATAACGACTCCAGAGATCGCTGCATGCATAAGGATTCAAATGGGTGGTCTAATAATGCTCTTTTCCTGCGATGTTACCGCTCCGCTATACCGTAAACACCCTCCAAACTGAAAGTGACGTTTTTGTAGGAGGAGAGGTCCATTCGGGCTGAAATTTTCTGAGCTTGTCCGTCTGCTGATGACGGAGTGATGGATTGGCACATGCGGAGGTTTGGCTGCCTCTAAGTGCCCTAGCGAATTGATTGGCAGTTCTGTTGCTCACGCCCCCAACTGATCTGTTTGACTGATAGTTGCTCCAGGTGAGAAAACTGATGGATGATAATCACTGCATATCATAGGTTAGGCCTGTTGAGAAAGAGGAAGCTGACATGCGGAGGAAAGACTGGGTTTTGTGGTCCCATCGAATCCTTTTGTGTTTTCCCTGCTACTTCCGGCTGCAAAACGTGGATGTGCTGGATCTCCGAATATTGTAGTATATGATGGATGCAATGGATAAACCTGGATGATCTATCCCAATAAGAGACTAGGGAAGGTATCTCATTGCCGAACCCTCGCTAGCTGAAGACACCGTCTCCAATCCCAACTGTCGCGGCTGCACGCTGTGCTGCTGCCCGAAACTCCAAAATCAATCAACAATAACAATAGATAATCTCTTTGGTTCAATAACCCTTCTTAAATAGAATAGCATGTACTTTTAGGGTTTGCATGTCACTTTTAGGGTTTACGCTTCACTTTTGCATGCATGCAATTCTAATTTCATGTTGACTTTAACGCTAAAATAAGGCCTGTATGCTTTATGATATGAACTCTTATGGCCTTCTTACTACATTGATGACTTAATAATACTGAATTGATGTACCTTTCTGCTCCTAGTGCTATTAGTCCTCAGTTATTCCCTTTTTATAAAAATGAAACATTACAATTCAGCCCTAATTGCATTCATTGAACATATAAATAGATGGGTTAATTTACTGTGTTGTTTAACAGTGTTTGTTGGGCTTAAATACATCATTAATTCACTGTTTATACAACCTTATAAGTAGGTTCAGATCTGGTTTATATTTCTGTGTTAGTTATGTTATCCTCCAGTCTGTATGTGAGTGGCAAAGGTCTCAACCCACTATCTCAACCTAGATGGTAACTAAGGATGGATGTCACTGTCACCTCAACACACACAACCTCTCCCTTTAGGCACAACTCCCTAATTTAAATCCAAGGGAGATATCCCTAAAGAATTGATGATTTGAAGGTCTAATTTGGAATAGTGTATGAATTTAGAGTTATCTAGACTAATTAAGCACAAGACTAAAGAAAACTTTAATATATTTTGTGGTTTTTAAGAAGTGAAACAATCTTAAACACCACAAAATATGTTAAATAACTTAACACAGGAATCAAATGAAATGCTTCGAATAGATGTGAAATGCGAAACGAGAAGCATATACAAGATTAACTATTAATCCAACAATGAATATACCATTTAAGTGTATCAATTAACAATGAGTCAAAGGTTTATGACAAGGTCCAAGGTAAGGCCCCTAGAGTTTGTGATAGGCTCAAGGATGATTAATTTGAGTTGATTTAGATCAATCCCTTAATCATCCAATAAATTTGAATGTAAATGACAAAACATGTATGATTTAAGAGATACTTCAAGTTCACAAAATCTAAGCCAATAAGAAATAAGAGATAAACTTGGAAGGATAACTTGCTGATTATGCTTGTTATTTTTTAAAATAACAAGCATAACCACACTTTAGATGGATTCAATTTCAAGATAAACAATAAGAAATAAAGAATAATGCATGCATTCGTGTTATGTTAACTTGCTGATTATGCTCAAGGGAGAGTGGCTAAAATCGCTATTAATTCTTCTTGTATTGAATGGTGACTTGAGTATTAAAATTGCCAAGAAACCAATTCTTGAAATGTAGATATTGTAGAAAGTAAAAGGTAATTTCCAGAATTAATATGCCAAGTGATTCATGAAAGATATGCTTGTAAAACCAATACGTTATTTGGCTAAAATATGAAAAGAAAGAAAGTTATTTGCTAGAATTCACTGTAGAAATTTGGAAATGTAACTGATGAAAAAGTGAGAAAGATTTAGCTATACAAAGTTACTCGATCTGGTTGTATTTGCAATTATGTGTATCTTTTAGATTCAGAAATTTGTTAGTTACCTCAACGGAAAGATAAATGACCTATGAAATGTAAGATGTAACTATAAAATCTGATTACGAAAAATATGCAAGTAAAACAAATCAGATTTACAAGTCTCAAATAAAATATGCTTTGCAACCAAAGTAAAAAAGTAACTATGGAATTTGAATATATTGGTGTATCTATGATGAATGCTTTAAATTTATATCAGATCTAAACTTTAGATATTCAATAAAATCAATTAGATATATACCAAGCGAAATCTATTAAATATTTTACCTCAAGGATAGTAGATTTTATCAAAAGAATGATTTTTTTTTTATTTCTATTTTAAGATGGATGGTTGGAAGAAGAGATTAATGCCAAATACCTATACCTAGGGAAAATGGAGTCACCCTAGAATCATGTAGAGGGCCTTGCTTGAAGATGTTTTAGGCTATCCTCAATGCTCTTGATGTATTAGAGGATTTTATGCAATCACATAGGATAGGAGAAACTTGCTCCTCTACTTCCTTTCTTGGGTGTACCCTACACAAAGGGGGGTTAGTATTGCACCATTCAAATTTGGTGACAACGCAAAAAATAACTTCCCTTTTAATGCTGAATAACAGTTGAATACATAAAAAGAGTTGTAGTGGAAAACAATTAGTTTCTCACATCAACACATCACTCAACACAGTATCTCATGCATAATGAATCTAATCCGCTACGCTAGGGTTTTAGGCCAGGGTTTTGTTGCTCTAGCTACGCCATGGATCCTCTCGACCTGGAGTCGAACGACTGTAGACCCCGTCTTGAGGCTGGTTTTAGGAAGGTCGTTGAATCTCAGCCGCCTTGCAAACCCCAATTGAACGACTCGAGGTTTGTCAAAAGGGTAGAAACTCCTGAAGTTAAGCTATCGTCTTTCGCCCCTAAATATAAAGCAGTTGTCCTCTATGAAAAGGACTCGTCGGCCATTTCACTGGGTTATGGCCTTCCCCCCGTTCCATCGAGATTTGGATGAACAAAAACTGGAGACCGCTCATCTAAGGCGAGGTGCAACAAAATTTTTGTGTTCGTGGCTTTTTTCGTCTTCTTGTTTGAAAAAAAAGAGGATCGAGATCTCATTTTCAGAAATGGGCCTTATTTCATGGGACCTAGAGGTATGTATCTCAACAAATGGGATCTTTCCTTTGACCTGGAAAAATACACCCCCTCTTCTGTTCTAGTTTGGGTCAAGTTACCCCACCTTCCCTTACACTGCTGGAATGACGAAGATTTGAGAGCAATAGGAAATATACCGGGGAAATATATAGAGAAATATGAACCCAAACCCTCGATGTTCTCTTGTGCAAGGATTTGCGTAGAGGTAGATTTGGAAAAAGCCTCCCAGAAGCAATCAATCTCTTTATGAAAGGATGGAACCATCATCAGACTATAGATTACGAACAAATACCTTTCAAATGCAAGGTTTGTTACGAATATGGCCATTTCGCGAAGTTTTACCCGAAAAGAACGCAACAAGCACGTTAGGATCCCACCAAAGAAGACTGGAACAAAGTTAATAGGAGAAAGGGGAGCAAGACGAACGCAAGTCAAGCTAACTCTCAAGTAAAAAGAAATTTACAGAAAATAGATTTCAAGTTCTCTCCTCAAAGGAAAATGAAGAAAGGAATACAATAATGCTGGAAAAAGACACAAATCCCAGGAAAGGCCCAGAAGTTGAACCGATAATAATGGAAATAGGACATGAAGACAATAATGTACCATCGATCCCTAGGCAAGCATATTTAGAAATCAGACCTGAATCTTCTCTAAACCCGGGAGGCTTAGTTACAAGATCAAGAGCCAAGGCACATATGGAGGACAAAACTAAAAGTAAAGAGAAGGATATCGAGCAGCAAGCAAAAAAAGGCAGGAAACCGAACAAGTTCCTTCAAGAAATGGAAACAACCCGAGGAAAAGTAACAGGGAAACAGTCTAGTCTAGACCATTTGGTAAGAAGCTATCTGACCGAAAAACAAATTAGAGAATCGACAGAAGGAAAGAAGGATAGAGCTCCACTTCAAACCCATAAAAAATAATGAAACTCGTTTCCTAGAATTATAGAGGATTGGGAGGAAACCAAAAGTTAGAAGCAATAAAAAGATTCAAACACAACGAAGCAATATCAATCCTTTCCATTTAGGAGACCAAAATGCAAGAGGAAGACCTTTCTAAAGTTATGAATAAAATCTGGGCAAAAGGAGAAGGGAAAGCAATTAGCGCTATGAGAGCCTCTGGGGGCATCCTAACTTGGTGGGATAAAAATTGCTTCAAACTCCTCTCTGATACAGAAAATTGCCATTGGCTTTTTGTGGAACTTGAGGATCTTTATAGTCAAGAAGTCCTTTGGATAGGGAATGTGTATGGCCCGACGAACCAAGGAAGTAAAGAAGACTTTTTGACTCATCTGGAAAACCAAAAATATGGAAAGATGCAACACCCATGTATCTTTGCTGGAGACTTCAACGTCACCATCTCTATTGAAGAAAGAAGAGGAGGAAACAAAGTCAAGGATCTGTTTGGAGAAAGATTGGAGGACATAATGATCGCATGGAGGTTAAGTGACATCAAACCAAAATGAGGGAAATATACTTGGAACAACAAACAGATAGGTTCGCGTCACATAGCTGCAAGATTGGACCGAATCCTGGAAAGCTCCTCTCTCTTAAATAAACTCTTTATTCCAGAATCCAAACTTCTCGCTTCTGCAGCTTCAGACCATAGACCTATTTCTTTTTGCCTTACCCCAATTGGGAATCTGGGGCCGCTGCCATTTAGATTCTCCTCTACATGGTTGGAAGTAGAAGGTTCCTTAGATGCAATAAAAAAGGATTGGAGCATTTTCATCCAGGGCTCTCCAAGCTTCATTTGGGAATAAAAGCTCAAGAATGTCATAAAAGGGCTCAAAATTTGGCTCGCACGAAGTGCATACAATCCTAGAAAAGAGAAAGCCACCTATATCAAAACTTTGGAAGCACTTCAGGATAAAATGGAGCAAGGAAACATCACCATAGAGTTATTGATCCAAGAAAAAGATCTCGAGAGGAAGAAACAACTTCTCGCCCGGAGAGAAGAAGAGGATTGGTGCCTAAGGTCAAGAAGCCTTTGTTTGAAAGGGGGAAACATGAATACCAAGTTCTTTCACAATCAATGTAAGGAACGAGAGAAGAGGAACACTATAATGGAGCTATACAAGGATAATAGGGAGAAGATTACCGACCCCGAGGATATTAAAAAAGAGATCAGAAGTCACTTCGAGGAATTATACACAATAGAAGAAGAAGTCACCCAAGAAGAAATGGCAGCCATGAGCAACGAGATCCCCTGCTTAATAGACAGACAACGATTTATTGAACCTGCCTATCTTTGAAGAAGCAGCTCGAAAGGCGGTATGGTCCCTTCATCTAGACAAAGCCCCTGGGCTTAATGGGTTTACGATTAATTTCTATCGAAGATGCTGGCCTGATGCGTTTACGATTAGTTTCTATTGAAGATGCTGGCACATCATCAAAAAAGATTTATTAAAAATGCTAATTTGGACCCAATCTAGGGATATGATAGGAGGTGCAACAAACTCCACCTTTCTAGCCCTCATCCCCAAGGAAAATAATCCAACCTCCATCAAGTGCTTCAAGCCCATTTCTCTCTATAACTCTTCGTATAAAATTCTTGAAAAGATCATATCGAATTGGATCAAAAAGATCATTCCCCAACTTATCCTTGCAAATCGAGGTGGGTTCAATTGCTGGTCGTCAAATATATGACAGTATTCTTTTGGTCCAAGAAGCCATCCACTCTAGTCAGAAACAACAAGCAGGAATGGCAATAAAACAAGACTTGGCAAATGGTTTTGATAGAATCATGCATGATTATATCTACAAGGTCATGGAAAGGTATGGTTTTTCTCCAAAATTCATAAGGTGGATCAAAGCATGTATAAGCAGTCCCTGGATAACTCCTCTTGTGAATGGCCGACAAAATTCCTTCTTTCAATCTAGAAGAGGGATCCACCAAGGTTTCCCCATGTCCCCTTTTCTTTATATCTTAGTTGCAGACTTGCTTAGCAGAAGACTTAACAGGCTTAAAGATGAAGGGAACATCCATGGAATCTCCTTTGTCAGGGGAGTTCAAGTTCAACCAATTAATCATGCCCAGTTTTCCAATGGTACGATTCTTATTGGGAGCGCCTTGGCTTAGATTGCGAGAAGACTTAAATCTTCTCTCGAGCTTTTCCTTAAAGCGTCTGGTACTCAAATTAATCCGTCCTTGGTTATATGGCTGGAATAACAATTCTAGAATCCTTAGAGAGATTGGTCTTATCATGGGAATCAAGGTCGGCCATGATTGGACCTCTTTCAACTATCTGGGAATCCCTATATCCAAGCACACATCCAACCCTGCCTCCTGGAAACCAGTAGTGCAAAAGCTTAAAAACAAAGTGCAATCCTGGGGGATGAGGTGGCTCAACATGGTCGGAAAAACAGTTCTAATCAAGTCTATCCTTGCCTCCTTCCCTATCTATACCAGTGCCATGTTCCTTGCTCCTAAGGTTGTCATTGACGACATAAGTATAGAACTCATAAAATTTCTCTGGCAAGGTGGGAAGACCCAAGGAAAAAAATTCCACCTGGTGAACTGGGAAAAGATCCTAGAAGACAAAGCAAAAGGAGGGCTTGGGATAAGAGACCCTAGATTAATGAACAAAGCATTGGGAGCCAAACTAGTTTGGAGACTGATCTCTAGGAGAAAGGAATGGTGAATAAGGAAAAAAATATAAAGAAATCGAGCTTAAGAAGTCTAGATAATAACTGGGAAGGTAAAGGCACACTCATCTGGAGTTGTTGCAAAAATTTTGCTGGTCTAATTAAAGACAACCTATATTGGGTCCCAGGGAACGGACAAAGAATAAACATTTGGACAGAAAAGATCTTGGGGCACCCCCCTTTGGCTTCAGTGCTTAACCTTGACAATCTTCATAGCTGGATGCAAGAGAATAATCTCTTGACTTTACATGACATTTCTGAATAATCAAGTTCTGGTGCCTGGAAAACGTGGAAGAATCTGAATCCCCCACAACCTTTGCAGAAAGACTACACCCTCTTCATCCCCCATTTGCATGGCATAGCTTCTTGGCATATTAGGAACTGAGACCTAAGAGGATGGGGACGCCATGGCTCTTATACAGTTAGAGAAGGCTACAAGATCCTGAAGGGCAATGGCGATCTAACCCAATCAAATTTCAGGGGAAAGGTATGGAACTCAGACTGCATTCCCAAAGTCAATACCTTTTTTTGGCTACTAATTCATGACAAACTCTTAACAGTAGACATTCTTAGAAAAAGAAGTAAGTTTGGGGCCATGTCATTGAGAGTCTTGGGGAAAGGTTTAAATTACCAGCGCACATTCGTGAGTTGGTAAATAATTGGAAAACTTACTACCCAGGAAATCTTTGCAAAAAAGCCCTCCCTCAAAATTACGAACATAATACCAAAAAACATCAGCTGGCAGATTTGGCTCACTAGAAGCAGACTCATTGTCGATGATAAGAAAGCCGATGTTCTTAGGGTAGCTTTCAAAGTTATCAATAGGATGGCTTCCAAACATATCTACCTCAATTATTGAAACCTCACTGCCAAGGAAGCTAGCTGGTGTCGCGAATTTTTAGCCCAGAGCTCTTCTCAAACCAAATGTCTCTCAAATCTACAGTGTTGGGAGATAAGAAAAAGTAAAGCCGAATTTCATCAATGAAGGAATAAGCAACAATGTTTCACTCTCTTCTTTGATGGCACCTCGAAAGGAAACCCAGGAGAGGTAGTCGCGGGGGGGATTATCTTTGATCCTGGAGGAAACGTAGTAAATACCTATGCTTGGGGACTCGGACACCAAACCAACAATGAAGCGGAATGGTTCTCACTTCTCCTCGGCCTGGAATTGGCAGGACAATCTAAAATCACAAAGATCATGGTTTTTGGAGACTCAAGGAAGGTCATCTAGAAGATAAGATCATGATATAACCATGGTTCTTCTAGTTGCAAAAGAATTTATGACCTGATTTGTCGACTAAATCTTATTCCACAAGTTCTCTATCTTCATATTCTTAGGGAAAACAATAATTCCGTTGATAAACTCGCCAACCACAACGCCAGAAGCCCTCAAGGAATGGTTGAGCTCAAAAATCAGTTAAAGACCCATTAGCCTATCCCCTAGACATACCTTTAAACACATATTTTTTATGCTAAGGTTGGGTGCTATAGAAATAAGGCCCACCCGTAAGCCACCTACTCACGGTGACTATTTGAATTTCCCCACTACGCGTAGCTTTCTTCGGAGAAATGGCGGTTCCCTTCACGTGACTGCTTTTACTACCCGTCCTCTTTGGCTGCTTCTCGAGGTTTTGAGGAGACCATCGGCACAAAGGATGGAGGCGCTTAACATAGAAGACCCTTCTCATTTTTGTTCATTGTTCGAAGGTCTGGAGAGTGACGAATTTCAAGAAAACAGTCGAAACTAGGATCAAGGTAGTGTTCAATGATTACAGACATTGTTTTCAGACCTCTCGTGGGCGTTCGATAGCAAAATTCAAAAACCAATGGCAAGCAAAGGTGGGAACTTTGGAATCGTCGACCTCAAGTGCAGTCTGTAGGATATTAAATTGCATCTGCGAAGGGTTTATGAGATGGTGGGCATCGGTGTTCAGGAGAACAAAGAAGTAGCATCTGATGTTAGATATATCGTCAATCAAATGGGCTGTCACGATTCTAGGATAGATGGCAGTGAACGAGAGCTTAGAGAGCTGGTGGGTACCATAGACATCATCAATGAAGAGGTTCAGAAGGTGGCCAGAATGACCCAGTGCAGTCACTGCAACCAGGCCTGTTCAGACCAAGGCGACCACCCAATGGAGGAAACTTCGGTTGTCTAGCCTGCCCATGGGTTTGAAGGCAAGAAAAAGTAGAGACCTAGCTCTGTTATCTTAGATGTTTTTTTTGCATTTTGCTTAATCACTAGTTTGCTAGAATTTACCCTTCGAAGGGTTTGAAAGTCTTCAGGAAGCAAAATAGGAATATTAGGACTCTATAACTGTTACAATTTTTCTTTCTCCGCAGAACTATCTGAAACCTTGGTTTCATTTTTGTAATGAATGGCTGTGCACAACCTTTTTTTCAAACTAATATATTTCTCGGTTTCTTTAAAAAAAAACAATTGAATCTATAATAGAGACTACCTTACCATAGATTCAATCCAACTAGATCATATGATCCCTTTAATAGCCGAAGATTAGAAATAAAATGGACAATGCTAGCAATATTACCTCCAATAGTTAAGCACAATAACAAGATGAAGGCCACATATCAATAAGAGATTACAAATCTTAACCTCTAAAGCCAAAGATGATTTGTATTAAGAATGCTCTTTTGAGTGTACATGGATAACTATTGTGTACAACAACAACCAACAAGAGAAATGAGACACGAGTTCTATTGATAGCGGACTAGAGACTCAAGCTCTTCTCATTAAAAAATTATTTTCTTGACTCAAGCCTTAGATCTATTCTGGAAGTGTTCAAACTTAACTAAAGCCCCTCTTGACATGGTAAAACAATGACTATAATATAGTAACTGGTCACATCACGCCTTTGACAAGCGAAAAAGGAGGAGCGCTTAAGAAGTAAATGACTTGGACAAAAGAGTAATCGGTTGAGAGAGTGCCAATTTGGCATGATTGGGCCAAAAGGAGGATCCTAACCTCTTCGAAACGCTTACCAAACAATTAGGAGGGGTCAAACCTAAGTCACTTGGCACGAAGACACGGGAACTGGAGGACACACAAATATGAGTATCCGATACGGGGCACGGCGACCCCAGAAACATGACAAAGGACATGTTTTATATATATATATTACTGAAATAAGCACAATATTGATAGATCATTGATTCATTCAACTTGTTAAAACCTAAAACTTAATGCATCAAATGTCAATGATATAGATGGACAAGATACAATAATACATCATACATGTCATAAATAAATTAGAATTTACAACCAATGAACCCCAAAATAGAACCGTAGATAGCAGAATTTTCATTAAGTCATCAAAATCAAAATGTATTACATAGATACGAAGGGAATTCTACTAAAAAATACAAAATAGAGTAGAATATGGATACAAAATGGGTATGAATCTCATATCTCAAAGCGTCACTGTCAGTAGTCCTCCTCCATGTCATAATCAACATCACTACCATTGCCCTCTTTTCCATCCTCCTTTATGCCCAATCCAAGCTTTATTGCTCCATCTACTAGTGTGGACGATGACCCGTAAAGAGGCTAATCATCAAAAGTGACTGGCTCTAGCATTGGGTCATTAGGACCCATGTAGGCTAATGCCAACTCTACATTGCCATCCAAACCGATATCACCAAGAAACACTTCCCACATCTTCTTTCCCTTCAACCACTCTTGCCTCTTCCTGTAAATAAGACTAAGATTGGTGTGCACATACACCATTGTCTTTTCCTTGGACTGCTCAAACCTACACTTTTTCACACTGTACAAATTCGCATATGTGATCCAATCCCTCTTGCAACAAGAGGATGAAGTAGCTTGAGAGAGGACCGTAAAGGCTAACTACTATAGAGTAGGGCATGTTGCCCCATGAGTTGCCCACCAACCATAGGGTTTCTTGACCCCCCTGTCTCCAAGAACATCATACCCTCCAATTCTCCTAGTGCCATTGGAGAACTTTATGAAGCCCTCCTCCACCTCCTGAAGGGATGCTTTATCCTGATATATCCTTCTAAATGCTACCTTCCTCCCTTGTGAAATCTCTCCATTCATGTGAAGAGGGAATCTGTTTGAAGGCCCATTATCGACAATCAACTACTCTTTATTGTAGAACTTGGGGTTCAATGAGCGAACCAATCAATGCAAAGGTGTGCAATTGTTATCCCACTTGAAAAGAAGAATATCTTGTATGGTGGACCATAAGCACTCTCTGCGGTTGTCCCATACTCGGGGGACTCATTCTTCATAACAATGGTCTTCACAGACTCAATCATGGAGTCTCACCCTTCATAAGCATCTCCTAAGATGGGCTGCTCTGTATCTGCAAACTGCAAAAGAGAAATGATAGGGTCCATGATCTTAATGGTAAGATTGACCCACTCCCAACAACCATCATCTAACACTTTGTCCTTTACCCTTTTTGAAGTTAGCTTGATCTATCTTTCTCCAAAAAGACCAAATTTCTAAAATAACCATGGTTCCAAGAGTGGCCTTGACCTATCTCATCCTCTTAAGCATGATAGATGAGGAAGCAAACTGATTATATGCAATCTTGAACAATGATAGTTGTGTCTATTGTTTTTATATTGTGAGGATATTGGTATGGTTTTGTATAAAAATTTCAGATATGGCATGAATCATCAATAAGATTGCCAATCTATGTCACATATGAAGCAATAGATTTAAGTGCTAAGTTCAAGGAATGAACAAAGCATGGTGTCCAAAATATTTGTGGATATTTAGCTTCCACAATCATGTGAACAACTTTGCAAACAGGTACATTATTTGTAATGATTTGCACACAAGCTTCAATACCTACATCTTTAATAACTTTAATGAACAACTCACCCATATATTGCCCATGCTTGTATTTTCTAAGAGCATCCACTGCTTTCAGGAAGAACGGTCCATTTTGGGAAGACACCATGAAATTGATGAGTGGATGGCGCGCTCCATCCATCCATCAATTAGAAACTATACTGACACCAGATAAAACCCATGTTGATTTAATAGGTTGTATGATTTTTTCCACTTCCTTTGCCTTGCCCAACAGTGTGGTTCTATGTTTCTCTGAACCTGGGGACACATACCCAGTTGGAGCTTGTTCAACAAGAGCTTGACACATTTCAATAAACAAAGGAGACCGTGCAACATCTAATGAGATGAAATTGAGATAGAAAAATAAAGCAATAGTAAGATCCATTTCATCTCGCTCTTCTTGATAAATCTTGTCAATTGGGCCACGAGTTGAGGCTGCCCTATTTTTTGTGGTTGCATGTCAACCTCATTCCCAAATCTGCTAGATGGAGTCCTCAAGAAAAGAAGAGGATCCTCATTCTTTTGTTTACTGCTCATTGCTGCCACATTCCCCAAGACAAATGAATCCTCTTTCTCCAACACCTTTAGTGAAGCAACATCCATTCCTTTTACATGCTGCAAGTCCACAAGGAATGTTGAACAAATGACCCTTAACCCAGGAGTAGGTGCTCTTTTATTTGTTCTTGCAAAAATTGCTTGTCCAAAGAACATTCCCTCCCCCTATAAGCTTTGATCCAACCCCTTATTTTCTTGTGACATACTTCCACAGGGTGTATTTCTTCTCTCGAGATTGCCGCCTAGCTACAACAGGGTCAAATGTAGCCCTGGAAACACCACAAACAACAACTGCAACACTTGAAATAGTTGGAGCACTTCCAACATCAGATGAAGATAAAATTTTAGAGGAGGGACCACGAACATTGTCATTTCCCCCATACTTTTGACCTCTGCTTGCTTTCCTTGATGATTGAGCCATCTTTCCTGTTACTGTAGATGAAAACAAAGAAATATTGCTGCTGTAGTTGAAAAAGACAAATTTGGTTGTTCAAATCTGCCTTTGAATCGCCCCCAATGCCTTCAAACTGTGCTAAAATCCTTCACCTGCAAACAAGAAATCCGTGAGAGGTGTACCCTTAGCAAACAATGAACGACAGAAAGAGAAAAATCGTTAGAAACACCACAAACAACAACTGCAACACTTGAAATAGTTGGAGTACTTCCAACATCAGATGAAGATAAAATTTTAGAGGAGGGGCCATGAACATTGTCATTTCCCCCCTACTTTTGACCTCTGCTTGCTTTCCTTGATGATTGAGCCATCTTTCCTGTTACTGTAGATGAAAACAAAGAAATATTGCTGCTGTAGTTGAAAGAGACAAATTTGGTTGTTCAAATCTGCCTTTGAAGTTTGAATCACTCCCAATGTCTTCAAACTGTGCTAAAATCCTTCACCCGCAAACAAGAAGCCCGTGAGAGGTGTACCCTTAGCAAACAATGAACGACAGAAAGAGAAAAATCGTTATTTTGGATAGAACTTATGTAATCATGGATCAACCCATCACCATCATAACTCTTTCTTGCAAGTATCTACGGCTTAAGGGGGTCTTTGAACCTGTAACACTTCTCGAGATTTCTTTCCACATTAGTCAAGACTCAAAAGTGAATTATGACATAAATTTTTAGAGTTGGGAAAAAACTTTAGCTCCCATTTTAGGACTTGAAAACACCTTACCTTGCTGGAAATTTTTGCAACTAACCTTTATCTGAAAAAAATGTTTCCCCTACCAAATTTATTTACTAAAAGAATACTTTCCATATGAAAACACATGCCAAAGACAAGAAGAGAAAGAGGAACTAGGTGGCTGAAAATTTCTGTCATAAAAAACTTGTTATACCATACAATTTCCATCTCACAGATCATCTCTTACAGCTTAAAAATTAAGCATTCAAATATCAAAATATGAACTTAAAAATGGCTGGAAATTTTTTGCACTTTTGGGTCTAGAAACATGCTGCAAATCGCTAGGAGAATCTGCATTGCAACCCTTCAAACATGCGAGGAGATGGCTGAAATAATCAGCTCTAAAAATTAGAGGAGATGGCTGAAATAATCAGCTCTAAAAATTAGAGGAGATGGCTGAAATGAATTTGTAAAAATGTGTTCAATTTGATGATCAAAATCTGCATTATGAATGGAGGCATATGGCAGCAAATATTCCTCCATGTTTGGCTGTTTTAAAGCTTCAAATTCTGCAATTTCCTTATTAGATGCCATCCACAAGTTGGCAAATGTAGGCCAACCTGTAGAAAAGTGGAATCGATTTGGTTGAGAGAGGACCAATTTGGCATGTGTGAGCCAAAATGGGGATCTAACCTTGTCCAACCACATACCAAACGGTTAGGAGGAGTCAAGCAAATTGAAAAAGAGTAAAATCAAATGAGGGTCAAATCGAATGAGGGAAGGGAGGAATATGTCACATGTATGGAGGAAAGGATGGGATGACTCACATGTGTAAGAGCTGTAGGGAGACAGTTTTCCTTAGGAGAGGAGTGTTTGGGGTTTTGAGGCTCTAGAAGTCCGCTATGTTGAAGACCCTGACATCCCCTTCAACGTTTACTAAAATTTGGGGGAAACTTCTACTGCTACATAGAATATGCTTATATAAAATTTGTAGTATTTCTAGTAGGGTCTGCTATGTTGAAGACCCTGACATCTCCTCGACGTTCACTAAAATTTGGGGGAAACTTAAATTGCAACATAGATGATATTAGGAACTTCTAGTGGCAATTGAGCCATGACTTTTTTCGTAAAAGGGTGAGAGGTCATTGATTCTCTAAGATAGCTAGCTGCTAGATTTTGTATTGGTTGTCTACTTTTGAGTCTCTGATTGGACAACTATCAGGGTTCAGGAATGAGTATTGACTTTTATGTATCATTTTTGATTTGGCATTCCCTACATCATATAGATCAGAGTTTTTCCTATATTTATGTGCCAATGTGTTTATTTGATATTGTTGTTGGTTTATCTGTTTAAAAAAAAAAGAATTTATTTTGTATTTTTTAATGCTTGCCGTGGTTTGCCGATTTTTCCCAATTTTTCACTGATCTTGTCGAGAAGTTTTATTCTGAAACCCTACCAATTTTTTCAACAATGTGAATCCATACCAATCAAATGCCTCATCCTCTATGGGCAATGCAAGTGTCCTCAACATAACATCCTCATGAACACACTAAGATCTACCACAACTTTAATGAAAGATGCAACATGTAATATAGTTAAATCAATGCACCCATGAAATAACCCAATAAGGTCAACCCTATCTGGATCATAGTCCTTAATTAGAAATCTCGTGATGCCCAAGAAATCCAATGGAGCATGAAACTCAACTGAATATAGAACCCATGCCATGAATCTTCACTGAGTTATCTGATATAAAATCTGAAAATGCATGATGATCATATGGTATACCTCATACCAATGCCAAACTATGTAGTTGTTGAGGTGAACCTTCAAGATCCTTCAAAATGTTGAATGCTTCACCTCTACAAACAACAAGTCTTCAAAATATGCCAGGAAAATGGCTTCTTGTCTTCATGGATTCGCTAGATGAGGACAAGATCTTCAACACAAAGCCTTCATCAAACATCTTGAAGCACGACTCTTCAAATTACAAGGAAATGGATTTTATCCTTGGCAACGACGCCAAAAATGTTACTTCTTGAATTTGCATGTGAATTTAAAGCCCAAAAGAACAATGCTAACCCAAAGCCTAAAGGTAACTAAGAGGGAGGCTATTGTCATCTCACCACCCTTCTTCCACTCTATGTTGGCTCTCCATAAACTCAAGTGGGGTATCTCTACATAAGATCACTAAGGCTATGCCATTGAGTCTCAATGTGACACAAGAAGAGTAAAGCCTTAACAAAATGACTGAGTATATATTATAAAAGTGATGTAAAGTCCATTAGACTAGTGCCTATACCAACAAAGGAAAATGGAGATAAAGGCTAATCCATGGGGCTGAATTTTTTGAATATGAGACCAAATCTGCGTGTCAACTTCCCCGCAAATTTGGTTGGAAATTACCATAAGATGTGGAAAGAAAGAATATTATTTAAGATTTACATTTGATTGGGACATTTATTAAGCATGGATTTAAATAATTAGATTCTTAACTTGTTTCCTCAATGAAGTAATAAGATTAAGGGTAGATAAAAATCTACACTCCTAATCATCTTGAAGGGTAGCAACTTGGCTCTTAACCTTACCCTGGATACCATAACCTTTATCCACAAGCATTTGGAGATTCAAATATCAACAATTGAGATCCACAAAGCCACAAATGATAGGAAAAAACCCTTACATTTCATATATGTTCCAAATAGATATATCCATGAAGCTCCAAGGATGGGGAAACTCCAATAAACCAACCGTGAAAAGAATGGAGAGAAAACTCCTTTTTATAGGAGTTAGATTTCGCTTACAATAAAATATGATTATTATTCTAATCAACTCCATTGACAAGTCCAACAATAATAAAAAATGGAGTTACTTAGGCCTTTGATATGTCAAAGGTCTTCATTTCATCAAGGAGAATTTACTCCACTAGAAGAATTATTAAAATATTACAATGAAATCTCCAAGAGACAAGGGGCGCACTAGTGGAATAGGTCCCTTTTACCAAGTCAAAGATTTAAGAAACAATTAAAATATCCTCCTTGTATACAACTTCCACTTTTGTGCCTTCCAAGAGAGATAGATCTAACCAACTTTGAACTACTTCTCTTGATGTACAAGGTGTGAAGTTAGTGAAGTAAAAATCGCCAAATTTTCGTGATTTTTTCATTGCAACTTTTTCATGAGGCCGAAAAATTGACTAGGAAAAACCCCGATTTTTTAAAATAAGTAAACAACGCGATTTTTTTTCTTTTGAAAAATCATGATGTTTTTGGTAAATAGCGCGCCATAATGGAAAAAATCGCCAAGAAAGTTTTTTAACAGTTGTAAAAACTTGGATAATTGGATTTAAAAAAATTGAGTTTGTACAAGTGACATTGAACTTTTGAAGTCAATAATGCTAAATGGTATGTGGTGTTCTCTTTATCTTTCATTTTCCATCCTTTTACTTAAATTTTTAACATTACCATTAATTGTTTCAGGATGTTTAAGAGTGGTTCCAAGTTCTTACCTCCTCGGACTTTGTATGCAAAAAGTAGAATTTTAGATCCCATTCAAAATTCAACAGACTTAATGGTTTTCAGGATTTTAGGATTGCAACGTTTCCACTGGATTCTATCATGGAATTTAATCAAGCATATCAAGCTCTTTGTGTACCTTGATGTTGGTGGTTCTGATGCGCGATTGTTGAAGTTGATTGAACTCCTCTGTCATGACCTTGATAAAAAATGTACCCTTCAGTCAAGCAAGATCACTTATTAAGCATGGGAAGCTCTTTCTACCTTATTTTAACATTTGGATTAAGAAGTTCCATCAAATTGTAGGGTGTTAACTAATGTCCTTGGAGGATCAACTTCGAGATTCAAGGTAGAGGCAAGGGCTAGAGACTAGAGGAGGGGGGAACATTGTGCTAATGATGAATAGGGTCCCAACATAGACAACGATTTTGATGATTATGTATTTTCAGTTTTGATTTAGATTGAATAGGATCCCAACATAGACAACGATTTTGATGATTATGTATTTTCAGTTTTGATTTAGATATGTATTGTACTTGGTGCTATTTTGATATATTCACCCTTAGATGGTACATACATGAGTAAACTCTCTAATGGTTTGGAATCATAGCTTGGAATCTTTAATATATAATTTTTTTCATTAAAATTGTAAAATTTAATGTATTTTTTAGCAGTCCAATTCATTGAAATCAAACCGCTTCGAGTTATTTGCATCCACTACATCTATATATCATTTCTTTCTTCATATTTATGTGCCAATACGTTTATTTGATGTTGTTGTTGTTTCATATGTTTAAAATTATGAAAAAATGAATATATTTTGTGTTTTTTAATGTTTGCTGTGGTTTGCCGATTTTTGCCATTTTTTTCGCCGATGTTGCCGAGAAGTTGTATTCGGGAGCCTTGCCGATATTTTTGCTGATGCCGACATTTACTTCTTTGTGAAGTGAACAAGACCAATTCAAAGATACAAGTGGGACCTCGTAGTGGAATGCATCACTTGATGTTCTAGGTGTGTAAATGGATGAATGCATAGAGTGGTACAGTCAAAAACAAATTTGTGAAGAGAGGCATTATTAAATATTATTATTTTAGTATATTGCCTCAAATTGTGTGCAAAAAAAAGGGTGTTGCCCTCAAATGTGTGACATATGTCCTGAAGTTGCATTCCCTTGTGATTGTTTGAATTCAAACTTAGTGAATGAGGCTTAAAAGCCTAATGACAACTTTAGGAAATTTAATGCGGCACAACCTAAAGTTTGGGTTTAATTAATCTGTAATGAAAATATCCCGAAGTAGTTTCACATTGGACATGTTGAAAAGGTGGAAATATGGCAAAATGAAGGATTAATATGACATGAAACTCAGGGAAGTGATCCAAAATGTTCTTCTAGGAATGGGAGAGTGGTATGGATTTCACCCCACTAAAAAGTGCAAATATGAATCATAATGAAATATGTGTTAATTTTGTACCTAGGAAAGTGTTCCCCTAGGTGACTTTAGCCTTGGTCACTTAAAAGGGGAAATAAAGTGACCCTTGCATTAAATGACTTAAGTGGAACATTTAATTTGACATTAGAGAGTAAAGTCACTTTTTGATAATTTAAGTGGGTGAGTGAAATTAATATTTATGAGAAATAAATGTGAGCATTTAATCTCATCCACCGATCTAATCTAACCTCCACCGTTAGATTAGATGAACCCTAGGGTTCTCTCAAAAAGGAAAGGGAAGGTCATTTTCCTTACTTTTGCAGATTGAAGTGAAGGAGAGAGCTAAGAGAGAAAGTTTCCATTTTTCTGAGAAAGAGAAAAATATTTGCAGCATGCAAATCGAGGGAAAGGACATCAACAGAGAGGGCACATAAATCGAGGAGAAGACAACAACATTTATTGTTGGTTCGTACAGTCCGTACGATACGGTTTTCGAAGCAGCATGCACGATTTTCTAGGCAGATTTTCGGCACTATTTTCGAGATTTTCTTCTTGGGCATAGATTTCGAGGTCCATACAGTCATTCCGTACGTACAGTGCATCTATCAATATACCAGTGCTGGAAGTAGATGCATTGTAGGAATGGTCTGTCACCAGGGAAAACTCCCTTTGGCTATCAACATCTGCACTGGTGAGAATAGATGCTCTCTCAATCTCAATATGTCAGTGCACCTTCAGGAACTCGAGAGAGTCAGAGTAGGGAGAGCAGCAGGTTCCTGCACCTCAGGTTGTTGCACAGGTTCCATCAACGCAGCAGTTAGGATCACATGTTTCTGGGGTTACAAGACCACACAGTGCAGGCATAGGTTCTGTAATGTCCCCTTCCAATTAGGCCTTGAGGCCCAAAACCGCTAACCTATGTGATTCCTGTGGGTTCGAGCGGTTACTGACAGCTAGGGGATCAGCTAAGGACTGATGCCATCCATAGAAGATCTAGGGCATCATCATTAGGTCAAGAAGGGCCACTGGGGCCAAAGGCCACCTTCATGCATGTCATCCCAGTATTATTTAATGATGCATGCACTCTTTAAGTCTCCATCCGCATGCATGCAAGTCAACGTCAAATTAGAAGATAAAGTGACCTAATTAGGTCAAAGATTAGGGTTTTCACAGTTGAACATTATAAATAAAGGATAAAGCAAAAGGAGACTTCACTGTGGATTATGATTATTTTTGGGAGCTCTTGAATAGCAGCACAACGTGCCGCACAGCAGTTGGGGTTGGAGACGGAGTCTTCAGCTAACGGGATTTCGGTAGTGAAACATCTGTCCTAGTCTTATTCAGGGTAAGCCATACAGGTTCACCACTTGTTCTTCATTCATTCATTAGTTATCTAGCATATGGTATAGATCGTTGCAGGGACACGTGTGCAGCCATAAAAGGGGGGTTTTCAGCCGGAAAGCCCTAATCAGCTGTGGGGCCTTCAGATCTCAGTTTCCTTCCGAAACTCAGGCACCATTCTCATCATTAGCATCATACTCCGGTACCCGGTGATTATCAAATCCATCCGTGTTCATTCGGAACAGTTATTAGCAGTTTCGGGATTCCAGGGGCGTGAGCGGCTGTCTCTTAGAAGCAAGTCACTATCCTGCCTAGAGGACTCAGAAATCACTCTTGTATTAGGCATTCTCTCCGGCACGGGAAGGCTACCAGTCCTGCAAATCGGCAGCTTCATCGGACCTCGTTCACTGATAGCGTCACCCTTCTCTGACTGGGGTTCTTGCTGCTGGGGGTTCACTGTGAGCAGAAGAGGTCTGCCCATCTCCGATCCAGTTCTCGGGGCTTGCATACTTTATCCGAAGTAGTTTCATCGGCTTATCAGTGGTAAGTGTTCATTCTATCTCACAAACCCTAACCCTAATTTTTCCTATAAAATAGGGATTTTTGCATGACAGTTTGCATGCCCAGTTGTATCAGCCTTTTTGCTTAGAAATAGAAAATATCGGGATTTGGGATATTTCAGCTGGAAGTAGATGCACTGTAGGAATGGTCTGTCACCAGGGAAAACTCCCTTTGGCTATCAACATCTGCACTGGTGAGAATAGATGCTCTCTCAATCTCAATATGCCAGTGCACCTTAAGGAACTCAAGAGAGTCAGAGCAGGGAGAGCAGCAGGTTCCTGCACCTCAGGTTGTTGCACAGGTTCCATCAGCGCAACAGTTAGGATCACATGTTTCTGGGGTTACAAGACGACACAGTGCAGGCATAGGTTCACCAGGTTCAGTGGTTCAACCAGTAGGGTCTTTGGGGACATGTGATGGGTCTATGATTACAGGTACACAGTACAGGGGATCGGGATCAGGATCAGGATTACAGGGTACACTTGGTGTTGGTACACCAGCTTCAAGTTCACAGGTTATTGGGGGTACTAGCTCTGGTAGTTCTTCAGACGAGGACAGGCCAGTGTGGGAGCAGTCTTTAGGGAAGAAGAAGCCTAAGTGGTTTCGAGAGACTTTGAATGAAGCTATGAAGGTTTGGACACCCAGGGATTCAGTAAGGGCCATCAAGATGCTTGACAGATTGGGCATGTTGTTGACGGCTAGCACACGTGATTCTGAGCCTTCCACTTTTGAGAAGGCCTCTGAGCATTCGGTTTGGCGAGAGATGCCATGATGGATGAGTACCATTCCATGATGAAGAATGATGTATGGGAGATAGTTCCGAGTCCTGAGGGGAATTCAGTGGTGACTTCTTGGTGGCTTTACAAGCTAAAGCATGCAGGGGATGGGAGTGTGGAGAAGTACAAGGCCAGGTTTGTAGCACGGGGGTTTTCACAGGTTGAAGGCATTGATTATGATGAGACTTTTGCGCCGGTTGCTCGGTATACTTCTATCAGGGCTTTGATCTCTATTGCAGCGAAAATGGGTTGGAAGATCCATCAGATGGATGTGAAGACCGCATTTCTGAATGGGATCATACAAGAGGAGATTTATGTTGAGCAGCCTCAAGGCTTTGAGATTCATGAGAGAGAGTCTCATGTTTGCAGGTTGAAGAAGGCCTATATGGGTTGAAGCAAACTCCTAGAGCTTGGTACTCCAGGATCGATTCTTACTTGCTGAGTATGGGGTTTCAGAATAGTGAAGCAGATTCGAATCTTTACTTCATCATGGTTGGAGATGATCCGCTTATTCTCTACTATATGTTGATGACTTGTTTATCAATGGGGAAGAGAGACCAATTGCAGCTTGCAAGAAGGATCTTGCAGCAGAGTACGAGATGACAGATATTGGGTTGATGCATTATTTTCTGGGATTGGAGCTTTGGCAGAAGCCTGGACATATTTTCCTGGGAAAGGAAAAGTATGCGGTTGATATTCTGAGGAGATTTAGGATGGAGGATTGCAAGCCTATGTCGACACCGATGATCACCAACTGGAAGAAGCTTCATGCTTCTGAGGGAGAGTTGGTGGATCCTACTTTATAACATCAGCTCACTGGGTCATTGATGTATCTAGTCAACACTCGGCTAGATTTGTGGTTTGCAGCGAACACTCTTAGTCAATTCATGGTTGAGCCTAAGAGTGTGCATTGGGTAGCTGCAAAACATGTGTTGCGTTATCTAGCAGGGACAGTGGATTTTGGTCTGGACTACAGGAGGTCAGATGGGATTAGATTGGTTGGTTTTATAGACTCAGATTGGGCAGGCAGTGTGGCAGACCGGAAAAGCACTTCCGGATGTTGTTTCAGTCTGGGCTCGGCAACAGTGTCGTGGTTCAGTTCGAAGCAGAAATCTATTGCGTTGAGTTCTGCAGAGGCTGAGTATATGGCAGCTAGTCAGGCCCGCTACAAGGATTTATGGCTTCGCAAGTTGCTGGTGAATTTATTTGCTCAGGAGCTGAAGCCTAAGGTGATCTACTGTGACAGTCAGAGTTGCATCTAGCTCTCTGAGAATCCAGTATTTCATGACCGGTCAAAGCACATTGAGATCATGTATCATTTCATTCGAGATTATGTTCAGAGATGTGTAGTATCTTTACAGTACATTTCCACTGATGAGCAAGTTGCAGACATTCTGAAGAAATCTTTGGGGAGGGGCAAGTTTGTCTTCTTCAGGGACAAGTTGGGAGTGGTGCAGAACACCTTCCTCGGTAAGAGGGACTGTTAATTTTGTACCTAGGAAAGTGTTCCCCTAGGTGACTTTAGCCTTAGTCACTTAAAAGGGGAAATAAAGTGACCCTTGCATTAAATGACTTAAGTGGAGCATTTAATTTGATTTTAGATAGTAAAGTCACTTTTTGATAAATTTAAGTGGGTGAGTGAAATTAATATTTATGAGAAATAAATGTGAGCATTTAATCTCATCCACTGATCTAATCTAATCTCCACCGTTAGATTAGATGAACCCTAGGCTTCCCTCAAAAAGGCAAGCGAAGGTCATTTTCCTTACTTTTGCTGATTGAAGTGAAGGAGAGAGCTGAGAGAGAGTTTCCATTTTTTTGAGAAAGAGAAAAATATTTGCAGCATGCAAATCGAGGGAAAGGATAGCAGCGGAGAGGGCACGGAAATTGAGGAGAAGACAACAGCATTTATTGCTGGTTCGTACAGTTCGTACGGTACAGTTTTCGAAGCAGCGTGCACGATTTTCGATTTTTTTCCTTGGGCATGGATTTCGAGGTCCGTATAGTCAGTCTGTACGTTACACTATGTATAGTTCGTACATCGGCACAGAAATCAAGGCAGAAAACAGGAAAAGATCTGAGTTTGATTTTTCCTGTTTGGCACGGAAAACGAGACAGAAATTTTCTCTTCCGGGTTGAGATAAGTTGGTCTGAAAATTTATGAGTTTTGCTGTAAATTTTCTGATAATAGAAATCCCTCTCTCTCTGACTGGTTTTCCCCTTGTGGGTTTTTCTAGGGCCATTGGCCAAAAATTTTAAGTACAGTGTGTTGAATGGCGTGCATATTTTTTATTTTCTGTCCATGAAAAAGTGAAGTTACAGTAGTGTTATTAAGTCTGAAATTTATGTTTATTTCCAGCATTTAAATTTCTGGGTTTGCAATAAACTGAGACAAATTTTTTAACTTATAACCGGAGGCTGAAACCTGTGAAAAATCTACAATATGCAAATTACCTAGCTAAATTGATGGAATGTGATGAAGATGTAAATGATATTAGGAAAACAGTAAGCAAATGCACTACCATGCTAGAGGACACTAACATCTAAGAACAAGACATGAACTAACCATGTGAAAATAGTGACTAGAGCATGAGGAGATTTCTCTCCCACTGATCCAAAATGAAGATTGTGTCCATCAAACTGCAAAGTACATGATGCACAATTGAAGCAACCTCCATCAAACCATCCAACATGATCATCAACAAGAAGTAAGTCTCCCACATCAAAGATACCCATCAAATGCCATGAAGGGTAAGGTTCCATGAAGAAGTATATCCCCAAGTGAATTAAATGCTCCGAAGGTTCTAGCTACAAATCCCCATCAGTGTGATAACAATCACAAGTTTACTCATACAATATGAGGGTAAACAGTGCATGGACAAACTACAAGGAGATGAAATTAATAGCACATTGAATGCTCACAAGACATACAAGATGCTTGCTATTTGTGTATTTTGCCATCAAATTGATGACCCATGCATCATTGTAAATTTATTCTGTTATGGACATTGTCTTGCCCAAACCAGGGTTGACCCAATTGATTGTTCAAAAGTCCTCTAGGATGAGGTCTAGACATTAGGGTACACAAAGCGTCCATAAAATAGTTAACCCAAGTAAACATACTCAACCCTTTTGTACATGTTTTGGACAGGTTTTTCATTCTGGGGACGTCTGGTACATACTGGGTATGGCCCATTTGTACCTAGTACGTTGGGTACTTCAGGGTATACCATAGTACCCAGAATTTGTGTTCCTTGGATTTGGGTATGTTTAGAGGTAGTCCTCAAGGGATGCATAGACATAACCACTGGTGGTGCTCCGTTTTGAGGATATTAAAAAAAATTCCTAAAACATAATTGGTAGTTTTCCACTCTCTTCTACTTGGTCCCACTAAACCTCCTACACTCTATAAACCCTAATTAAACACAAATATAAACCACAATGATCATACGCAAGTGCTGGGTTGTCATTTTGGGCAGTGGTTTGGCGCTGGACAATCGTTTGGTAGCTAAAATTTATAACAGCAATGGATTTGCAGTGTGTTTTCAATGGATTCAACATTGAACAATGATTGGTGATTTCAAGTATGTATTAATGATTATTTTAAAAAAATTTACACTAATATATTTTTTAATATTTATATATTTGGTGCAGGGCCCCCTATGTCCTACCCTTGATGTACATTGTTGTCCACTGGAATTATTTGGGGGGGGGGGGGGGGGCGCGGGGGTCTCTGGACATATTGGGTACTCATTCCCATGTACCAGAAGCTTGTTGTAACATGGGAAAATAGTGGGGCGTCTGGCCACTATTTTTAAAGCATTGTCAATCGCAATGTGTAAGAGATGTTCTTTCCCACTTCCAACACAACTGTCTTCAATGATCACAAAGCAATTGGGCATTTTTTAACTAGTCAGAACGATTAGCAGATTTAAGAAATATTATGCTATGGGACAAGTGGCAAGGAAAATCAATAATACAGTATTTTTTCCGTTGATCCAACCATCAGACATAATATTGCAATCTGCTGTTGCCTAAGAAGAATAATGCTTTGCAAGGATATCACCTACATGCTGGTTAGGCATTAAAGGTCGTGGCTTTGGAAATTGGGTCACAAATGGCAATAACATCGATCATGGCCTGCCTTTATGGGGATCCATTAACACTGAAATGTAGGTCTAAATAAAACGAAAATTTCCCAATGGATTTTTTAGCCTTGTTATGGACAAAGCTAATCCATCTTGTGTTCTCTAGGTTAGGTGAAGTTCTGGATCTTGTAATGGAAGCAAGACAAAGAAATTTGCAAAATTGGATCTGTTACTTGGCGAGGCTCTTGATCGAGCAGGAAATAGAAGAGTGTGTGATTGTAGAGTGGAGTCTCATAGCAATGTTTTCCGATGTAGAGGTGGACTGGATGTAGAAGATGAACCCAGCCCAACTTCAACCTTCAATTTTTGTCTCCACTTCTATAGTTTAACTTTTAATGACATCTTGGCTGATATCTTTTTGATGGGTGACACATATAGGCACATTTAGGCAGGGTTTTACATCATAGCAAGGCCTTTTTTGCTAGGTGGTTCTTGAAAGAGTTTATTCGCTCACTCGGCTGTCTATAGCAAAAATTAGATTGCAAGTTTCCCCATCATCTAGGCTTAACTAAGGTCCTTTGACTGAAAAGTCTTTTCCATTGCTTACCATTATTAACATTTAAGATAGTTTCTAGGGTTGGATGATTCACATTGTACTTCTATTAGTATTTTCATAGTTTGCTAAATTCTTTTCTGTACTTCTGGTGACACTGGCTTGAAATGCTGGAAATGGGACGACCTTGTAATAATTTTTTCTTGGTGATAAAGGGATGTATTCAGTAAGGAGCTATTGTTACTGAATTTTGATGGTGATTATGCAATGCATGTGCAAAAGCTGTATCTTTTTATTGGTGGGGGGTCTTGTTTTATGTGTAAAGTTCTGTAAACAAGCTTTTTCTTATGAAATTTAGAGAGGAGGAACAAAGCTTTGTCTTTTTTGGCTCTTGTCTCTGGAAACTGTACCTTATTTGTAATTGCTGGACACTGCCTAAAACTTTATCCTTTTGGGTAATTTTCTGTCAAAAACTTCAATTATTTTTCATCAGTATATATTCATTGGCACCAGTATAAAAGGACTCATTACTGATCTGTTTTATATAATCAATGTATCAGGATAAGATCATGGACCCTTCTGCAAAGCCAGCTATTCCTTTAGTGGCACAGTCCACAGTGCCCATGTATACCCAGCAAATGCATCTTGTGGACAATGATGATGGCATTACTTATGAAGGTCAGCATAGCATTTTTAAAATTAATTGCTAGTTTTGTGTTGGGTCTGTAGCAATGGTTTCAACTTGCAATGCATTATGTCTGTGGAAACATATTTTTTGTTAATCATCTTTTCTTCAACATGTCTAGATCTACCAATTATGTGGCAGCATTAAATAGTGATAAGTGATTTCTTCATTATGTGACAGCATTAAATATTGATATCTGATTTCTTCGTTTACTGTCATATATTACAAAGTTGTGAAGGAGCATTCTTCTTTTGACTGCATTTATCAAATTTTCTTGTTTAAGAATTTGCTGCTTGGAAGCATGCGCTCCAAACTAAGAAAAATGTAAATAAAGTCATTTCCTAGTGTCTGTGTATATTATATTTTGTATAACTTTACTGGACGCTTTTGACCTTTTGAAAATCGTCTAAAATTTTAAAGCATGAGCATTGCCTTTACAGGGTATTTACTATTTGTAAGCTGCTAACTTATTTTGCTTCTAAATCTCTGAGCACTATTTCGAGAATTAGACATGCTCTTGCAAATATTGATGATATTTCAAGTTATATGAGTTTTTCAACTCTGTGATACTATTGGCTGAAAAATCGTGATATTTTGAGGGGTACAATATTTTCAAAATAGCACGATATATTGTCAAAATATCGGGCGATGATGGAAAATTTTAATTATCAGTTGGGTCAGGGGACTTCTCGAATTTCTGCGATTTTTCTGCTCATTTTGAACATTATGGGGATGGAGAAGAAAGGGGTTAATCGCTATTAGTTTGGCCATAAAAGGGGCAGAAGGGGGTTTCTTAGATTTAAAAAAACGTTTTTTTTAGGTTTCTTTTCATGAAGATTTATGGCTGTAAAGGAAAGAGGACTCTACGGAATGTATATATTTTCCGGAGTTAATATTGGTTAGATTCAACATGACCAATTCCCTAGATGATACAGAAGTCAGACTGATTGGGTTTGAGTTTGGCAATGATCAGATTCAGTTCAAATTTGAAGTTTCTAATGAGATTCAGATGAGGTTTTCCATTAGGTTCGTCCATACATTTTTCATATATATATATGAACTTTATAATGAAATATAACATAAAAGTGTATAGAATTAAGATCAATAAACATATATGTGAATATATGAGTAAGAATCATGATCAATAAACATATATGAGTAACTTAATCATGATAAAATCCAATCATCAATGCTCTTATTGAAATTTAAACATATAGTGCAACTGCAAATTGCAAAAATGAAGAACAACATATTCTTCAAATTTCAAAACTTAAATGGAAATCGATAGTGTTAAATACTTATAACCCCTGAAATTGTTTCACAAAATTTAGAAGATGATTAGAATTTCTATTCCTCTGGCCTACTTGGAACACCATAAACCTCTTAACTCATCAAGACCACATGGGGCACTAAAATTGTGATCATCATATCCATTAATAAGTGAATCTCTATCATCATTAGCACTAGGCTCATCACTAGTGTCACCATCAACGCCAAGATCATCTTCTTCTGCTCTTGGAAAATGCTGAAACCATGGGTGAGAGGAATTAGATGTAGTTTTGGCTGTGTTGCCACAAAAAAACTAACAACCTAAGGCAAAGTTTCCTAAACAGTTCTAGCCAAGTGCAACTATGGAAACTTTACAACTGTCACCTAAGTATAGTTTCCGTTCAGTTTAAGTGAGGGAAGATAATCCTACACTAAGGGGGTATTCTGTAAGGCAACTACATTAAATGATCGGGATACTTGATTGGTTAATAGATGAATGGTCTCAAAAGTCTAAGAGGATTAAATGAGTTAAAATATATTATAAATGGATTAACTCATGTATAGATAAACTTTTAAGAAGCATTAACCATTGAACACAATGATCACAAGCAAAGTTGCCAAAATAACCAAGTTACCAAATGAAAAGACCATAATTTATTAAGCTAGGAATTGGAAGTAAATCATATGAAATAACCCATTAACAAAAAATGATTCAATGGCAATTGTTTGTAATATCCCAAACTGGATCTGGTATAGATTATTGTGATTGTTCTTGTGTTTTCGTTGATGACACTTGACACTTCTCTGATCAATACATTCCTTAAACTCTGTTTTGATTGTAAATAAGGATGTAATGCTTGAATAGAGTTTATTATTAGGAACTTTCACAAAACAATTCAGGGTTCCTTATCATACTAGACTTGCTGACATGTATACTCAGTAATGATCTCTATTTGTATCCAATATCAGACTTAACCCAGAGATTCATAATAATTGCAATATATATCCATAAATAACAGCAGCGTAGAAACAATGTAAATTCAGGAAATTATCAGATCTGATCTGAGAAGTACCTTGGACAACAATAACTGAGATGGCAGTCTTTTGAGCCTTAACAGAGTTGAATTGTTGATGACTGTACAGCTGCTTTTAGCGATCAAAGTGATGCCCAAAGTCTGAAGATAACGAATGCCTAAGAATGTCCCAGCTATGCAAATAATTATTTGCCCAGATTGATGGTTCACGCCTTCTCAAATAGTGATAAGGGTGGATTGCTTGATGGCTGTAGTAGCCTGATATAATCACACAGATTTATGAATATGCTTCAACGAAATGGGTTGTTTGAGTACCATGCTCAGCTAGGAGCACCTTCCATGTATTGATCCCTTCCTTCTTGTGTCCATGGAGATCTCAAATGATAATGGAAAGTTGATCTCTGAAGGCTGTAGCAGCTTGATGTAGAAACACAGATGATGAATAGGCCCCAATGGAAGTGGGTCACTTGAGTGCTATGCCCAGATTGGAGGAAGGGCATCCAGATAGACCAATCACGCCTCTCTTGAGTGTATGCAACCCTTAAAGATGTGAACACGATCTCTTTAGTACTCCATCCCTCTTATCCAGGGAAATACGTGAGCCTTCTTTGTGCTATTGCCTTCCTGTAGAGATCACACTCATTAAACAGGCCGAGTTCCCTCTTGATAATCCTCTGCTCACTGGTAACTTGTTGCCAATAGAATGAACCCTTGCCCACAGTAAATCGCTGCCCTGTGCTTTGAGGAGAAATGGATGGAGATAACTACGATTTCAGGGAATGCTCATGCAGCTATTAAGGAAGGGGTTGTGGCTACAGCAGTTGAAGGTTGCTCCCTTTCTCTGTCACCCTTAATGCATCGTTCCTTTATCCAAAGATGCTTCTAATTGATACGCCTTCTTGCAACCAATTTCTCAAGGAATGAATGCGCCCTTCTCATGGAGGAAGATGCTGCTCAATCTTAAGGAATGCACCTCTCTTTAGTGGTTGAGGACCACGACTTCAATATACAATTCAGTAGTAGCAGTAGATTGCTGCCCAGAACTTGGTGGAGACCCCCCTTTCTCAACAATGATAAGATCACTGCCATGATTAATGAATGAATAAGCTCAGCTATAAACTTTAAGGAAGCTCCAACACTGCCCTAAACACAATGAATCTCTGATACAATGAAGTACACAATGATGAATCTGGATGATTCACCCCAGCAATTGGTTAGGGTGGATAGATTTCACCACCGAATCCAATTAGGTCAAGGAAACCCGCCTTAAACCCTAAGTAGCTCACCGAGCTCTCAAAACCTGTTTCCAAAAAGATGAATAATAACAATCCCCTTTTTTGGTTCGACTTATATTTTTATATAGCTTTTAGGGTTTGCATGACTTTACTTTTGCATGCATGCAATCCTAATTGCTTGTTGACTTATACAAGATGAAATAAGGCCTGCATGCTTTGCATGCTTGTTGATATCTGCTCCAATGGCCTTCTACAATCTATTGATGATCTAATAATCTTGTATTAATGTATTCTTAGCTCCATGTATCATTGCTCCTCATCAATCCCCTATTTATCAGTAATGGAACATTACATTGTTGTTGTAGACTTTTAAGTTTAAATCATGAATATAAATATGAAATTATTAAACCAGTAGACTGAAAAATTGAACCATTGAAAGTATTGATTTAAGAAAAAGATAGCATGCAAGTGAGTCTGAAAATAATAAAAGTAAAATATGCTTTATCCAATCATTAATTCATATTCTGTTGCTGGTGTTGCCAACTTGAAAGATTGTTAAATTCCTGAATTACACTTGACAACTTTGAAGAGTTTGTTAACAAACCTTGAGAGACAAAAATAAATTTATATCGCTATTAACAATGTAAATCCTAGCAAAGTAGAATTGTTAAATTGAATGAAAATGGCTGAAAATGAAATTGAATTGTAACTATTATAGAAATTCAGAGTGCAAAGTTCCAGATTGTGTTAGTTATTTGGTTGTGCCATTAACATGCAAAATGGTCTGTTTGACATGCCCATGACCCATGAAAATTTCAGATCTGAAAATGTAAATTATAGAAATAAAATCACTTAAGATCTAAAACAGAATTCTGAAATAATTGCCTAAAGTACTTGGAATGATAAAGCATTAAACGCTCCTTTAAACAAATATATTTGGCTTATCTAAAAATATGAAATGTAAGTTGCAAATGAGCTGAAGTTAGATTTGAAATAAAACTATTATCCCACAAAACATCATAAAAGGAAGCAATAATCAAGATTAAAATGATGAAGTTAAGTGCTGCCCTTTAATAGGATTAGTGTGGTTGCTTTGTGCTGAATTTTGTTTGTAGGATTATGAGTTAAATTCCAGATTTGATTGTTGTGAAGAGGACTTCAAAACTGAAAACTTAGTGGCTGAAAATTGAGGAATGAAACATCTTGACTAGTGCCTATACTATTTAAGTTGAAGGGCAATGGGTGAAAATGAAACAAGAGTAAGCTTTGGGTATCAAAGAGTAAGAGGCGGGAAGAGATACTCTATCCCTTGTCTTAGTCCTGGATAGGTAAGTATGACTTCTTGTTTCACCAAGTAGATGGTTCAATAGCTAAATTCTCCTTTGCAAACGTGCATGCAAAATTAACAAATTCTATAGCTAGGAGGATATAACATAAGCTGAATTTCATGCCACTTAGTAAGTAAAATAAACAAAATTTGTGAAAGAGATTATTTCAATATTCATGCAAGTATTACCACTTGGTGATTAGATCCATACACGATGACACAAGACAGGGAGGACACGTGGATATGAGTGTTAGACATGGGACACGATAACCCCAAAAATAGGACATGGGTGACATGTTTTATATATATATATATATAGTAAAAAAATTAACATAGAGATCCAATTTTTAAAAAAACTAGAACATTTACAGAACATTGATACATCATACAATGACAAGTTACAAACTTACAACTAGTTAATACACCAATCATTAAGTGATGAGTCATGATCAAGTAGATAAGAATAATAGAAGTTTAGAACCATAAATTGTAGATTTCTCATTGAGCTCAAAAACAAAATGTGTTACATAGATATTGAGAGAATGCCATTGGAAAATAAAAAATAGGGGAGAATCTCATCACTGGTTAGTGGTACTGGCCACTGTCAAGAGTCCTCCATGGAAAAACCACCATCAATGTCATTGCTCTCTCCTCCATCCTCCTCCTCTTCTCTACCCAATCCATCCTACTCCATCCATCCTCCTTCACCTCCTCTTCTTTTTTGAAGAGGACAATTGTCCTAAAACACAAGACACGTTAGGGCATGTGCCCAAAATGTTTCCTGTGTTTTAGGGCACGTTAAAACTCGTATTTGACACTAACATGGCGTGTCACCGATAGGTGCCCAAAATGTATCCTGTGTTTTAGGGCACGTTAAAACTCGTATTTGACACTAACATGGCGTGTCATGTGCTCGACACCTTGGACACGAACACAGAGGCCTTTATGGCTATGCCATGCTTTATATATTAGTATTATGACCTAACTACTACTACTTGCTTTTACAAATGAAATCACTACTCTTAACATATTAAAAGTAAACAAGCACATGTGAGACAAGATCAATTTTATTGTCCACAAGTTCTAGCAAAAGGAAACAATGAGGTGAGTCTCCGTTATATAGATGAAAGAGTTACTAAATTCTTAAGAGATAAGGTAAAAAATAACAACCCTAAACTCCAAAAGCCTAATTCAACCTCCTAACCTAAGTAACCATACATGTCCTATATTGGCGTAATGTCCTGTTTTTCAGACATGTCCTGATAGACGCAGGACACATTCCTAGTTTGTGTCGAGACACGAAAACCCCAAAAAGATGCCCTGCGGGTAGTTTAAAAATGATTTTTCCTATTTTTTCTTTTACTTTTACAAGTGAAGGGAGAGCTAAGGAGAGCTAATAGAGTGTTTTTTTGTAGGTGCAAGGAGATTTGAAGGTTTTGCAAGGGTTTCCAAGTGCATTTGAGGGAGGAATTTGTTGAGAGGAGTCAAGTTCACCATCAAGCAAGAAGAAGAATGTCTTAATCAGCTAGGGCAATGGCTAAAGGGAAAAGGAAAGGGAGAAATGCCCCATCTAGAGCCTCTCCTCCTCTTCCTCCTCTAAGCATATCCTCTTCTACTTCTGCTAGTGCTCCAACTGCGTTCAGTGGAACTCATGGTCAGTTTAACCTTGTTTTAGCAAGACAACAAGCCCAAGAAAGTAAACACCCTTTGTGGAAGTATGTGACAAGGAAAAAAGGGCATGGAGCAAAGCTTGGTGGGGTAGGGAATGTGTGTTGGAGTTTTAATTTCTGCAAGATTGAGTTCAAGAGCACACATTATCGGGTTAAGGGGCATTTGTTGGCCCTTCCTTGTGGAATTTCTTCATGCAAAGCAGTGAGTAACACCCAAAGGAGGGAGATGGAGAAAGAGGATCATGTTGGCCTAGGCAAGGTGGCAACAACAAGCAAAAACAACAGAATGAGGATCCTCTTTCATTCTTGAGGAAACTCTCTAGCACTAGGCCTCCACCTAGCCGATATGGGAGTGAGGTTGATACTTATCCAACAATAAAGACAAAGATTCCAACTACAAGTGGTCCAATGGATAGGATTTTTCAACAAGAGGCATGAGAAGAGGTGGACCTTACCATTGCATTCTTTGTCTACCTCAACTTCATTTCATTCAATGTTGCACGGTCACTATTGTTCATAGACATGTGTCAAAGTCTAATTGATTAAGCTCCAATTGGTTATGTGCCTCCTGGTTCATAGAAGCTTAGAGCCACATTGTTGGTTAAGGAAAAGAAGGAGGTGGATAAAATTCTTGAGCCAATTAAATTAGAATGGCCCTCAGTCAGTGTTAGTATTGTTTCTAATGGATGGACAGATACAGCACGCCATCCACTCATCAATTTCTTGAAAGCGGTGGATGCTCTTGGGAAATACATGGATGCACAGTATATGGGTGAGTTGTTCATCAAAGTCATTGAAGATGTAGGTGTTGAGTCTTGTGTACAAATCATCACAGACAATGCACCTGTTTGCAAGGATGCTGGCATGATTGTGGAAGCTAAATATCCACAGGTATTTAGTTGTAGTCTTGTAGAGTCTAGAGTCTAGACTCATTTATACTTTCTTTTATTGATCTTTAAGGTAATTTGGACACCTTGCATTATCCATTCCTTGAATTTAGCACTGAAATCTATTGCTTCCGATGTGATATGGATTGGCAAACTTATTGAGGATGCACGCCATATCCGTATCTTTGTACCAAACCACACCAATGCTCTCACAATCTACAAAGAGTACAGACATCTTTCATTGTTAAAGGTTGCAGCTACTCGGTTTGCTTCCTCGTTCATCATGCTCAAGAGGTTGAGGGAGGTCAAAACCGCTCTTGGGTTCATGGCTGTTTCAGAGTTTTGGTCCTTTTGTAGAAAAGTGGATCAGATTGTTTCAAAAATGGTAAAGGAGAGGGTAGATCTTACCGTTAAGACCATGGGCATGATCATTTCTTTGTTGCAGTTTGTAGACACAGACCAACCCATCCTAGCATATGTTTATGAGGGGTGGGATTCCATGATTGAGTTCGTGAGAACCATCATTATGGAGAATGAGCATGCTGAACATGAGACGTCGACAAAGAACTTATGGTCCATCATACATGATTTTCTTTTCTCCACGTGGGATAAGAATTGCACACCTTTTCATTGCTTGGCCCTCTCATTGAACCCCAAGTACTATAGTCATGACTGGCTCAATGGTGGGTCGGGGCCCTCACGCAGAGTCCCTCCTCACATGGATGGAGAGATTTCATAGGGGAGGAAGACAATATTTAGATGACTACTTCAGGATAGAGACATGCTTGAGGAGGTGGAAGAGGGCTTTGCAGTGTTTTCCACTACCACTGGAAGATTTGGAGGCTATGAGGTTCTTAGAGACAGGGGGGTTAAGAAACCCTATGTTTGGTGGGCAACTCATGAGGGAGCATGCCCTCTTCTACAAAAGATAGCCTTGAGGGTCATCTCTCAAGTTACTTCATCCTCTTGTTGTGAGAGGAATTTGAGCACATATGGGAACTTGTACGGTTTGAAGAAGAGCAGGCTTAGGCAATCCAGGGCAGAGTCAATGGTGTATGTGTACTCCAACCTTCGTCTTATTTATAGGAAGAGGGAGGAGTGGGTGAAGGAAAAGATAAAGATGTGGGATGTATTTCCTAATGATATGGGTTTGGACAACACTATTGAGTTGGCATTAGCCAACATGGATCTTATTGATCTAGCACTAGCGTCGGTCACTTTTGATGATGGTGATCCTATGGAGGGGTAATCCTCCACACCAGTAGATGGAGGTCATTAGATGGGCAGAGAGTAGGAAGAGGAGGAGAGTAGTGCCAGTGATGAGTTTGTCGATTCAGGCATGGAGGAGGACTATTGACAGATGAGTTTCTTCCGTCTTGATCTCATCTATGATCTACGGTCTACCCCTTTTTGTATTTACTATTTACTACTACTAGTTTCCATTGGCATTCCGACATCTATGTAATACATTTGATTTTGATGGCTTAATGAGAAATATGGCTTCGAGATCTTGAGCTATATGAATATCCTATCTTATTTGTGTCTCATTATGATTTGTGAATGACAAAATGTGTATTTGTGTATTGATTCCTATTAGTAATTTGACAATTTCTATTGAATATTTGTAGATGTTTTAGTTTCTAAAAGAATAGATCTACATGCCTATATTTTTAATATATATATATATATATATCCTCTGTGTCCTGATTTCGGGGGTCACCGTGTTTGTATTGGACATGTATTTTTGTGTCTCGTGTCAGGTGACTTAGCTCCTAACCAACTTGACATGTAAACATAGGAGGGCGCACCACTAGAATATGAGTAAAATAACACATTTGGTAGTGCTACCAACATCGGCCGAGAAATCGCCGATGTCCGAGAAATTGCAAGTTTTTTTGCTCGGCGATTTTTTCCCGAGATATTGCCGATTTTTTCCCCTTTTTTTTCGATTTATCCCGAGATATTGCTGATTTTTTCGAGGTGATCTTTTCTCGAGATATTGCCGATTTTTTCCCTATTTATCTCGAGATATTGCTGATTTTTTCTAAAGGTGAAATTGAATATTTTTGTATTTTTTAAGTTTGCTGATTTATTGTCGATGTGTTGCCGAGATATCCCGAAACGATGTTTCCTGGACCCTGCCGATTTTTTTGCCGCGTCGATATTTGCAACACAGTGGTACAAATAATCTCCAAGAGTGAGGTGCCTTGTAAAGCTGGTAAAAGATTATAATATATGGACCAAAATCTAACTAACAAGGTCCATATCCTCGACAAGTCAATTGTAACAACTTGTCATCATTAATACAATGCTCCAATGGTTGAAGCATTCAAAATGGGACACGTGTGTCCTCCTAGGATGAAGGATCTCCAACAAACATGGCATGCATGACAAACAATGGTCCAAGAATGATGAAGGCGCCCTTTAGAAGCGGTCCAAATGTGTTAAATGCAGCCTCATGTGGTGAAGCACCCCTCTAGCCCACTCAAACTATATGCAATGTTTTAAATGAGAGGATAATGGTCCAAATGTCATCAAGGTGGTCAAATCTCATGATAGCTCATTCAAATTATCCAAGAGGGGCCCTCTCAAATAATGATGGAACATACCTCATGAAGCTCCACATGTGCATGAAGAAGGGGATGCACCACCTAGGAGAAGAATACATGGATGTAGTGATATCAACCAAGTTTTAGACATTATAAAATATAACTTAGGAAAACCTTAATTATATGTAAACATCAACATAAAAGGAAATTATCTGCACTTTTTTAGTAACTCATTTAATTAATTGTCCAAATAACCTTAGAACTACCATGGTACAACCATAATTGATCTTGATTTCATGTTACACCCCTAATACTTAGTAAACTTCCTCAGTTTCTAAGCAAGGTGAGGGTAATGGCATGAATGCAATGTAATGTTAGGGAAGGGGCCGCGAATCAACTATTATGAGAGATTATCTATGTTCCAAGTCTTCCCTTTAACTTTCAAGAGCTAGGGGTTAATAATTTTTTTTCCAGATGTGTTGCATGGAGGGAATGATTTCTTCTTGAGGGTAAGTTACCCTTTCCTTGCACAATATTTTTATGATCCTTTATTTATTTCTCCATTTTCTTGAGACATTTGTCCCTTTCTTTTTATTTAGCTTTGATAACCTGGGACATAGGATCATGGTTGTTTTGTAAGGGGGTAGAATACATAGGAATAATATGTAGAAACCTTTGAACATTACATATAATTAGCTAATTGTGAGAGGGAGACATGATGGAAATGGGTGAAGGGGCTAATGAAATGGAATGGTATGAAAAATGGCTAGGGACAATTTTGTAAATGAAATGAAATGAGGGTCACACTTGCTTAAATCCCTTGGGGCACACCTAATCCTATAAGTTCATACACTTAATCTGATGAGGAATGAAGAATTATAACCACACCATGATGCTCCCTAAGCTATTGAAATAATATTGTGAATAAATGAGCCATTATAGAGTAACACCTTTGACCTCCTAATGTTATGTCCACAGATAAGAAAGCATTTTACCATAAGTTAGGTAGAGAGGATTTGTCATAACATTGTATATCTACATAACCTAGGATCTTTGCTTTTGCTGTAAAAAATGCCAAAGTCAATTGCCCCTTTCATGTATCTCAACACTCGCTTTGCTGGAGTCTAGTGCTTTGGTTTTGGTGTTGTCATGAATATGGAAATGAAGCTCACAACATAACTCAAATCAGGCCTAGTGGTTATAATGTATCTCAAGCTACCCATTAGTTTCCCGTAGACTGACTCATTCACCGCCTTAGAGTTGGTGTTGGCTGAAAGTTTTAGGCCTTTCTGAAAGTTTTGCAATTTGTCCTTCTAAATTTGTTATGCTAACTCTTAGCATGTTTTGTTTGTGAGACAAAAATGTTGGTACCTGTTTTCCAAACAGTAATATAGGAGGCCTAGATGAGTCATATCAAAGGCTTTACTCATGTTTGATTTTATCTATTCAATCATGTTTACCTTGCTACCTGTGATGATGAAATCATCAACATAAATGATTAGTAAGATGACATCATTACCATTGCTTTTGACATATAAGTTGGCATTTGAAGGACTTCGTTGGAACTTTTTCTCAACTAAGTACTTGTCAATCTTGATGTACCATGCCTTGGGTGCTTGCTAGAAGTCATATACCACTTTCTTTAACTTGCAAACAAAGTGCTCTTTCCTTGAAACCTCAAATCCCTATGGTTGATACATATAGACCTCTTCCACCAAATCTACCTTGGGGAAGGCACTCTTCACGTCCATTTGATGGACTTTCCATCCACACTGTGCTAACATGGCTAAAAAAAAAGACACATGGTGCTCATCTTTAATGTAGGAGCAAAGGTTTCCTCATAATCAATGACTTCTCGCTGAAAGAACCTTTAGCTACCAGCCATGCTTTGTACTTGTCAAGTGATCCGTCTGCCTTGTACTTGACCTTATACACGCATTTGCAGCCAATGGGCTTCTTCAATGGTGGAAGTGTTGTGAGATCCCAAGTCTGATTTTTCATCAAACTTTCATGTTCAATAGTCATGGCGTTCGCCCATTCAAGTTTCCCTTTAGCACACCGAACACTTCTGTCTTGAGTTCCTCTTGAAATTGGCCATAAGAGAAAGGTTGATCATATTGGGTTTTTGTTTGCTCTTTCCTCGTGATTATAGCCCCTCGATCATTTCTGCTGCTCAAAGATCTCTAATGGCGTTGAGCCACCACTTGGGTGGTTGCTTGTTGTTTCCCTGGTTGGGAGCCTCCACACCATTAATAGGACTGGAACTTGCACCTTTGTCCTCCAAGTACTGATTCAGGCTACGTGGATTAGAAATTATCGAACTAAGTCTGGGAGACTCCTGTTGCCGCCTAATTCACACTTTAAGACACAGGAAAGTCACAACCTGCTATGTGTGTACTTGGGGGCAAGCGAGAGCTGGGGACCACTGTCACCACAGTCCACAACTCCTCCGTTTAGGCAAGATCCCAACAGAGCCAAGGGGGGAAGTCGCTACGGAAGACTAAGTTCCAGATTTATTAATTAATTACAAATTAATTAAAGGGATCTTTGATTAAGATTGAGGCTAAGGTTTTGAGAGATGACAGTCAAACCAATGCAAGATGCAATATTTAAATGACAGTCAATCCTTATTTAATAACCAGTGCCTAAAGAATGGAGTCAGAGAATGCAACTTTCAATGGATGCAGTCTAAGTTAATTATCCCACAGGTTAAGTTGTCTAACAAATGAGATGAATAAACAAGTAAATGATAATAATGAATCAAGCTATCTAAGCAATGTACAGATGATCTAAATTTATCAATATAAACAAATGAACAAGTAAAATAGTTACAGTTTAGACAAATATGAACCAGATTTACAAGTTATAGACAAGAGATAGCAGAAGGAAAATGCCTTAAATGAAATTTATCAAACCAACAGTAAATGAAAAAAGGAAAGACTTTAAGTTGAATTACTTGAAGCAGTTAAACAAATGTTAAGCATTCACCACATAAACAATTGCAGAACTGAAAGTAAATGAAACTGAAGAGTAAATGAGACTGAAAGTAAAGTGTTGGAGTGCAATGCTGGAGTGGAAGTGCGCTAAAATGAAAAAAAATGTTATAGACCCTGTTTTGCAATGTCTCTTGGTTTATTTTAGGTATATTTTATTAAGGTTTTTCCTCTTGAAATTTAGTTTTCGAACCAGTGGTGTGACTACCCCAATCCAGTATTTCTCAAGTCAAAGAGGGAATGCTGTTGCGCTCAACAAAGTGGGAGCAAAGCCCACCCGTAGCTCACAGGTCAAACCCCAATGCCCTGGTGCTCAACAAGGGGGATGTAGAACGCCTAGAGACCCCCCACGGTCTTCTACCGCAAGTCGCCTCCGAGGGCACTGTTTTTAATCAATAGGAAAAACAGCTAGATGGATGCCTATTAAACTAAAACTCCTCTATCCCCTGTCGTATCTCGCGAGTACCCCAAAGGGTGATAACTGAGTAGAGGAACAGGGGCTAGTGAAGTTGTTGTTGGTTAATTTTAGAGGGTAAATTTTAGTCTTGATGATTAGCATACAAGGTTAATTTTAAATTATCAACAAGATCAACCAAGCGGTATCCCTTATGGGAGGTGCTGGTATTTGATCTTGGACTGAAAAATAAAATGTGAAGAATTTGTAGCAAAAAGGAAAGTGTTGTTCTAATTACCTAAGCCCCCACTTTTCCTGCTTTTCATACCCAACTTGAAGTCCCTAAAGGGAGATGACAAGTGGATAGAGGATACACAGGATAGGTGGGTTGTATGATTACCCCTTAAACCGAAAATGACCAACTAAGGTATTCCAGAAAGTTTTTTCTCTTGTCAATTATGTTTTGCCTATAGTTGAGTATAATCGATGAGGTTTTCTCCCGCTTCCACCAAATGCTCGATTTTGAATTTTGGGCCTTGGAGGGTTATTAGAGTCTAGCTAATAAATATGAATCTACTAGGCACTATTAGTATGTTCTATGGTCATTTCCTAAGCCTCGGGATGCTTTAAAAATTTGTCAAATTTTTTTTTTTCTACCAAGGGCGTTGAGTATTTTTATTTTTTATTTTTAACTATAGGGAATTAATTAAAATTTTCAATTAATTAAACCATTTTGACCATGGTTTAATTTAAAATTTTCAATTTGTAATAATTAAGTGGTCCGAGGGGTGTTTTTGGCAAATAAATACTTATTTTCTAAGCCAAAAGACTCATTTAACCCCTAGATCCACTTATCCTAAGTTTCAGAGTATTATTTGGCCTTATAATTAATATTTTCTCAAAAAACCCAAAAAATGAGAAATATTAATTAAAATAATAAAAAAAATAAATTGGAGAAAATTAAAATATCTCCAAAAAAGACCAAATTGAATAAAATAAAGAGCTAATTAGCTTGGCACGGAGCTTTTATGATGATTCCAATCAATATCGGTCAGTTTCAGTTCAAGTATCGGAGCGTAGCAGTTAAACTATCAGTCAGAAATTCACCCTCTTTGGATAAATTCTTTTTTGGTTGAAGTGTGGGTTATCTATTGGCTGGGTGATCATTACGAGGGAGGATGAGCCACCTCACGCCCCTTCATTACTCCAGCACTCAGTGGCAACTCAGTTCAACTCCAAGTCATCATGCCAAGCTTAGTCAATCAAGAGATTCACTCTGGTGTTACTCTTAGTCTGGATTTAGGGTTTTAAGCCCTATCTTTCTTTTCTTTTGGTATAAATAAAGGCTCTTCTTCCTCATTTTGGACGGAAGCAAGGGACCTCAGCTCATGTAACTTGTAATTTCTTATATTTTAATGAATAAAGTTGAGACTTTGGAGGTTAGACTGATCGTGCAAGAACTCTCATTGTTGTGAATGTTTGATTAAATAACCGAGGTGATATCTGCTTTGTTCTTTTTCCATAGAATAGACATTTGAAGGCACAATTTGTTTATTTATAAATAGTTATCTAAGATCTAAGAGTTGCATGTTGTAGTTGGTTATACGTCTGCACTTTTGATTTTATTTAACCTACCATACTAGATTTAATCACTTGTTTGAAGGGTTCTTCAGCTGTGCAGATCACCAAGCGTGGAGTAAGATTGGAGCTCGGTTGCATCTTGTCTTCTTCACCACATATTTTGGATCTAATGTTTCTTCTTTCTTCAGGCGTCCTCCTCCTCGATCTTGTTCAAGCTTGGGCTTGAGTTCCTTCTCTTTCCTTCCTAAAAACTACAATCATTTTTTTTTCAGTTACTTTCATTACACAAGTAAATCGTATGCAAAATTTCATAATTTTATTTACTTGTTTAAATTAGATCTAAGAAGCGCTTTATTTCATGATCAGAACCTTAGATCTAGTTACCCTTTCTAGTATTTAAAGTGATAAAATCTTCCTATTTTCGGCAAGTACTAGGGTGTATTTTTTTTATGTATTTTTAAGCACTAACCCTCTGATTTTGCACTGTTAGCTTGCTGGTTTTTAGGAGGTCTACGAAAAAAGAGAAGGATACGCTGCTAAAATTTGGAGTTTTAGGCTTGCCAGAGCATCCAGACTTAACTCTTTTATCTCGCTTCTTCATTCCCTTGCTTTCCCAAGTATTTTTGGGCCTTTTGACCCATTTTTTCAAGGATCAAAAGTACCATTTATTTTTAAATCATTGTAATAGGTCAATAAAAAATGAGTGGGATAAAGGCTCCCACACCCGTCTTCCTCCATTTGGGGGAAGCCTATATCGTATTTGTTTTTCTTTTTTTTTTCTTACTTTTTTGCATGCATAAGTAATTGTTAGATTAACATTTAGTCTTATTGTTGCTTTCATAAAAGTTAAAAGGAAAACTTCATTTAGTTTAATTTTATTTCAAAGCTTTCTTTGCTTTATATAAACTGCAAAAAGTAAAAAGAACCAAAGCCTCTTGAATCTCACTGAAAAGTGGATCAAGAGAACTCTCTATCGCAGAGGTTTAATTTCTTTAGATTAGTTTTGTTTATCATTTTGTTAAGTAATAAAAGGAATCCAAAATCTCTTGAATCTCACCGAAAGGTGGATCAAGAGTGCTCTCTGTCGGAGAGTTTACTGTTAGTTTTATCTTTTTAGATTTATTTGTTTGTTTAATCAATCCGACCGTTGCTTTCCCGAGTACCCAAAAGGTGAAAGAGACTCTTCAGTCGTCATCTAAACAACCCATTGTTACATCTCTAATAAAATAAACCATGACTCCTTCCCCGTATGCTCTACACCGCTGCAGCTTGTTTGATCAGTTGGTTGTATTAGAAAAGGGATACGAGCTACTATATTTAATAGGGAAATCCACACAAGTAATTTTCTCGAGAACTTGGGAGGTTGCAAAGGGTAAGCACTACAGAGTCAGGGGGCTACTCCAAGCAGGTTCATCCTCGCCCCGTTGGACACTTGGTATTACCGCTTTAGCACTCAGTTCGAAGGGATTTGACTTGTTGGGCCAAACCCACAATTAACCCACGCCCTTAATTATTCATTTAATAATCTAAAATTTACCAACCGAGACACTGCAATACTTTCACTGAGACTACACTAGCAACCCACATTTGCAAGCACTCTTCATTCTGGCACTGGTCTATTTTGTTCTTTTTGCATAAGTGAATCACGTAAATGTGTCATTGAATATTGTGTATCTAATTTGAGTTAAAGTGTTCCTAAGGTTAAATCTTGTTTGCAGTAATTGGTAATTTTTAATTTCATCCATTTCATATTAACTCCTATATTTAGTCTTTTCTTTTGTAGACTAAACACCATAGATTTTCTTCTAATAGGGACCACCCTGCTTGGCTTCGTTAGGAGTTAGCCTAAACAGAGGAGCTGGGATCAGGTAACAACACCTTGCTCTTTGCTTCCCCTCTGGTCTCGAAATGTTATATAAAAAATATATATATACATTAATAATATATCCCAACATTAATATTAATATTAATAAGATAATTAATTATTAATTATTAATAACATTAATGAATATTAATAAATAAATAAACTATATTGTTAATGAAGAGACACCTTGGTGAAAGGGGTCATGCCCCTTCACGAAAGGGAACCCAGTATGGGTATTTATACAAGAAAACATTCTCATTGTAAATCATCACTTATCTTATCAAATATATTTTTACTCATGGAGTATTGTAATCTGGTTTATTTGTGCTGGTTATTTCTTTAGGAAACAACTTTGTTGCTTCAAATCTGCTCTTAAATAGCCCAAAAACAACCATATGATCTTCACACTGGCTCCAAAATCATTAATTTGTTCGTAAAAAAACACAATCTTACTGTCATACAAACTGTACAGTAAAAAATTGGCTTTTGGCGGATGAGAATGATGTTTGTATAACTGTATGACCTCGAAATTTTATTTCCTAGCTGATCTGTATGATCAGTTGGTGGCTGTGTACAGTTGAATGGTGGCTGTGTACGACCGGAAAATTAAATTGATGACTGTGAAAATCAAATTGCACCTGTACAACAAATGATGACTATGTATGGTGCTGTTTGGTGGCAGCGGTTGTGTACAATGGTGGTTGTTGTTGTATAGTGACTACCTTTAAAAAAATCCGTACAACAAAAAAGATCCGTATTATCCCCTCAATAATCCGTTGAATTCGTATTTTAAATCAACAGATGTGGTAGCTAGGATGTACAACTTGTACAATCCAAGCAAAAAGTCGATCTGCACGATTGTGGTACGACAAGCCACAACAAATTTGAGTTTGCTCTGAAATTAAAAAAATCGAAACAACACCTGGTTTCTGGTTAACCCTTTCGGCTCACCGATGTGCTATGCTAGTGATCCTTTGATTCATCTCTACTGGCAGCAGTCCCTAGGTCTTGACACTGTCGACGTCTCCATGGCTCTAACTGAGTTGGAAATCGAACACATAAAGAGACCAAGTAATAGATTGAAAGAGCTATCATAATATATTGCGTAATAATGAAAAAGTGAAAGGCTGAAATCTTTGTGATAAAGGTTTACAATGAGGCCGAGTCAATCCACTTTGTGAATGTGGGATACACCAATAAAAGCAATAAAGCAACTTAAGCATAAAAACATAAAATAAACTAAAGTCATAAGTGACTTTTTGAAAGTTTAATTATAGTATCTAATTGACCATTACATAAAGTAAGTTTTACTTTAACACTTGTTTGAAGAAGAATGATTACTACTCTAGGTTGTTGCATGTTGTGCAAATAGTAAATTTGCTATAATAAAGGAAGGTCATTCTTACTATGTACTTGAAATCGATAATTTTGATTTGACTATGACATTGTTCTTGAATATGTTGTTTTCATTGGGTGATACAATGTTGTTTGGTTGATTAATATCTTGGAACTTGGCACTGTTATTGAAATTTGGATGACTCCCCTATGAGATAATACAAGTAATTTTTTCCTATTTTTATCTCATGGGTTCTAGCCAAAGACCATGGAGTATAGAGCAAATTTTTGAGTGAATCACACATTAGTGATTGTTAGTGTTTGTTACAACAAAATCTAGCACCCCCAGTGATGTAAAGTCCCAAACCTCAAGGAGCTAGTCTTGCGCAACTTTAGGGAGGCCACCTACTGCCACTTTGATGGCTCTTCTTCTCTCTTTAGGTTGGCACTCTCCTCCAACTCAAGGGGGGTATCCGTAACTAAGATTGCTAAGGCTATGGAGTGTGGGATCTGTTGAATTTTAGCATTAGCATAAATACTTACAAAAATTTGCAGATGAACTTGAACAAATAACAAGTGCAGTAAAAACACATTCATCACATCAACACAATCGACACAAGAGTTTTTCACTTGGGAAACCTTCAAAGAAAAAAATCCCCAAACAACATTAGTAGCTCATCTCATAAATGAGATGACTTAGGAAATTCTTCAAAATTTTTTTCAAACCCCAATCTGGGTTTGACCACAATTTACAGTGAAATTTTCTCAGCAAAAATCAAAACAAGGGTTTCAAACCCTATATACGAAAATTTCTGGATTTGCTCAGAAATATTAAAGTCTACCCAAAAGTATGTCAGATTTGCCCAAGCAAACATCAGATCTGCCCAAGCAAATATCAGATCTGTAAAATCAAATATCAGATCTGCAGAAGAAATATCAGATTTGCCCAAGAGAGAAAATAGGACCTGCCCGGAAAGAAAAATGACTGCGAGAATTTAGACAGCTGCCCAAAATTAAACAAGACTGTCAAGGATAGTCTGCCCAACATTTATCAGACCCGCCCAAACAATTTAGGGCCTGCCTGAAAATAAAAAATTTACTGCCCAGAAATTAAAGAATAGGCCGCTCGAAAATATTGCCCTGCTGCCCGTCCGTAGGGATCCGTATGGATCTGTTGTTCACTGTTTGACTGCCTGGAAAAATTCTGCCTGCCCGATTTGATTTCCTGCTGCCCGAAAATACTGTTGAGTAGCGTTACTGCAACCCAAAAAACAGTTGGGCATCCTTACTGTTGCCCGAAAACTCCTGCCCGTCTCTGCTGTGTGCTCTGGCTGCCGGAAGCCCTTTATGGGCTGGCTGTTAGCAGACTGAGGGCTTGATGTAGCAGCCTGAGGGTTTGCTATAGGCTCGGATGCCCACAAGGGCAGGCTATTAGCAGCCCGAGATTTGTTGGGAGCCCGTAAGGGCTGTTGAAGGTGCCCGGAGGCCTTTGGCGCCCGGAGGCCCTTGGCAGGATGCTCGAGCCTTGCTAGGGTTTACTGTAATTGGTTGTGGGCAATGTACGACACCCCAAGCCCAATCTAGGGCCTTCCCAAGTTGAGAAGAGAGCTGCCGTGAAGAAGTAAAGTCAGCCCGTTAAGATACAAGCTGCTCGTGAGGTGGCCTTCTGCTGTTCGTTGGAGAAGAGGGTGTTGGGGTAAAACCCTAACCCAAAACTGATAGAAAAATATAGCAGCAGAAACCCTAGGTTAGGGTTTATGAACAACTAATGTGAGTGCCCTAGCTAGATTCATCCATGCTAGGGAATCACATCAACCTTCCTTCTTCAACAACCTGTACGACTTCTTGATGGAGTAGCTATACCTGTGGGAGCAAGTGTGTGTGTTATAATGAGAAGACTTGATCTTGTTTTATAGCCTGTAGTCACTGTAAAGGCTAAAGGCTATAAAAGATAAAATAATAATATTTTATTCTTTTCCTAATTTCACTTTTACCTTCTTACCAAAAAGCTCTGTTATGTATTTTTGACTTTTTACCAAAAGTTCTTATTTATCTTTGATTTTCACTTGTGGTCCAAAAGTCCTTATGTATTTTTGACTTTTGACTTTAGCCTTTTTCCAAGTGCCCTTGTGGTCATTACCTGTAGTCTTTTTGATTCCAAAAGTACATCATCATAAACCAAAAGAGTTACTAATGCTTTTATCTCACACTCCGTGTGACACCTAGATCTGGTACTAGGGTAACTTTATTGAAAAGTTACCTAGGAAGTGTTTGTCCACCTAGTGTTGCCTTAGGGTGGACAAAGACACTTAAATGTGACTCCTAGTCATTTTTGTATTTTAATAAAGTGAGATGCACTTTATATTTTTAAAGTTACTTTATTAAAAAATTAAGTTGGTATTTTCCTAAGTTCTCATTTAAAAAGTTAAGTGAGTGATTAAATAGAAAAAGGTGTTGCTCAACTTTATTAAATGATATGAGTGCACTAAATATCATTTAATTATTTTTTAATGGTGCATTTAATGTCAACCTTTGATCTAATCTAATCTTGACCGTTAGATGGACATGGGAAGTTGCCATGAACAAAAAGGCTAGGGCAAGGCAAAAGTTCATTCATTGTGTTCATCTTCAGGAGAGAATTTTGAAGAGAGAGAAGAGAAGAAGAGTGAGGGTTTTGAAGTGATTTCTAAACCAGCAGGAGAGATAAAAATCAGAGAAGATAGTCTACACAGAAATCGAGGAGAGAGATTCAACACAGTTTTTGAGAACAGGCTGGCACGAATTTCAAGGGTTTTCGTACAGCAGTTAAAGGCATAGAAAACGAGGACCGTACGACATAGAAAGTGAGAAGGATTCTGCACAGATTTCGAGAAAGATTCGGCACAGAAATCAAGGAAGATTTTGCCCTTTTTTTTTGAAATCCGTATTGTACGGATTCGACAAGGTTTTCGAGGCAAGGGACATAAATCCGTACTATAGAGATTCTGCGCATTTTTCGGGATAAAAAATCAAAACATTAATTGTCTATACAGCAGTTTACCAACACAAATTTCGAGGCCGTTTGGCACGTTTTTCGAGACTGGAATTTAAGCATTGGGGTTCAAATTTCGAGACTGGAAATTGATAAGTATTGCTGAATTTTGTTTTTGTATTTTTTGCTGAAGAAAAATAAAATCTCTCCACTCTGAAAACAGGTTTTCCCTTGGGGGTTTTTCCTGGTCCATTGGACAAAAACAAGTGTCTAAATTTTCATGTGTGTTAATGTTTGAAAATTTCTGAGTTTTACATTTTCAGTTTGAAAAGAAATTTTTTTGAGTTTGTTTAAAATTGAGAAAAAGTTTTCACATGTGTTTCAGTTTGGTTAATTTGTGAAAAATTATGCATTGAAAGGTTTGGGCATTAAACAATGCAGAGAAGCCTAAAGGCTTGAAACCGGGTTGGGAAAACTTTCAAAGACTTTCATGGTATCAGAGCTTTGCAAAGATTCATAATTTTAAACATTCAAAAACTGGGGTTTGAAGGAAAGAAGTCTTGAACATCTTTCTTGCCAGTATAGGTTGCAGCCATGGTTTTCAGTCTTAGAGTGGAAGATAGACTTGATGGGGCTGCAAATTTTAACCCTTGGAAGGCTAAATTTGCTTGATTCTTGAAGAGAATGAACTATGAGATATAGTTCAAGGGACAACTCCAAATCCTGTGGTGGTACTTGGTGATGCAACATATAAGGTGACCTTTCTGGAAAAGGACATAAAGGCAAGAAGAGTCATTCTTGATGCAGTGAAGGATCATGTGATCCCTCACATTTCAGGCAAAGACCATGCTTTTGAGATGTGGACAGGTTTGACAAATCTTTATTAGAGTTCCAATGAAAACAGGAAGATGGTATTAAGAGAGAGGTTGAAGGGTGTTCGCATGGGAAAAGGTGAAGGCATGGCATCATATCTTACCAAGATCACACAGGTAAGAGATGAGCTAGCAGTTGTAGGAGAGGTGATATGTGTTCCTGAGATGGTGCATACAACACTAAATGGAGTGTCACAGTAGTGGACCGTATTTGTTCAAACCATTATTGGGAGGGAGAACATGCCCACACGGGATTGATTGTTAGCAATCCATCCATCCTTGCATACCAAACTTTTGGAGCATACAAGGCATTCTTCACAAAGCCTTCATCTTGTTCAACATAAGCTTCCACCTTAAACTTACCATTGAGGAAAACTGTCTTTGCCTCTCTCTGATGTAACTTCCATCCGAATAATGCAACAAGTGAAATGATGGTTCTAAAGGTAGAATACCTAGTGACATGAGAAATTGTCATTACTGACTTTCCTGTTGGTCTGGGAACAACTTCTCACACGTCATTCTTCATGATTGAATTGTACGCTTCAATCATGGCATCAACCCATACCTGTTGACTTGTTGCTTCTTTGTATGATGGAGGTTCTGTACTGTCAAGATGACTGATAAGACTTTGAGTACTTCTGTAATCTTTCTCTAAAAGTCTCTAAAGGAGCTTTAAGCTTCTCGACTTCTTGTACCTATTCTTGGTACCGTGTTGGTCCCCTTTTAGAAGGAGGAACTTGAAGTAGTTCTTTTAGTGGACTTTCATTGTTCTCAGAAACATCTGAAATTTGATCCTCAAATTCTGTTAGATTTTTATCAATTAAACAGTATTATCTTAGGATCTTATCTGAGAGAATAACATGCACATCAATCAATCACAAGAGACAATAGAAACAAAGATTTTCCTCGGGGAAACCTTAAAGGAGAAAACCCCGCAACTTCCTTAGAGATAGAATGAGCACCAATGGCAGCAGTAAAACCCAAAGACAGAAAGATGATCTCCAACAGCTGTTGTCTCTCTCACTTGAGTGAGCTTCTTCTCTCTTACCTATATGCGCTATAGCTGGGTGAGTGTATGTTTCAAATAGAGAGTCTCACTCTCTATTTATATTAGTTTTCGACTTCACAATAACTTACTAGGGTCGATTTCTCTAGGAGAGTCTAATAACTCTAGTGCTCCACAACTGTGGGGACTTTGCCCTCCGATCAACTAGGAGGGGTAATCACTATGACTTTACATGACTTGATTACATTAATGATTCTCCCGATAGGAACATCGAGGACCAATGAAATACAATATATGAAATATACAAGTGAATACGTTTCGAAGATACAAATACATCAACACTCCCTCTTAACTATGAAGGTATTCTCTTGACACAATTCTTCAGCACAAGTCTTCTTCTCTAGTTCATCATCAAAGTTGGATCATCATTGGATCATCATCATCACTAGATCATCATCAAAGCTGGATCATCATCATCATCACTGCTTCAGCTATCTCGATCAACTGGTGCTATCTCTCAATTCTTCTCATCATAGGAAGCTCTACAGAGCCAACCCTTTTTCATGCTGGTTGTAGGCCTAGCCTCCATGTAGGTCTTCATCAACAACGCTTATATCATCGACATGGTAGGACACACCTACTACCATCCGAGAAAGGCTTCAACACTTTATATTCACCAGCATGGTAGGACACACGTACTACCATCTGTGAAAGGCTCCAACACTTACATTCACCAGCATGGTAGGACACACCTACTACCATCTGTGAAAAGGCTCTAGTACTTACATCCATTGGCATGGTAGGACACACCTACTACCATCCATGGAAAGGCCCCAACACTTACATCTACTGACATGATAGGACACACCTACTATCATCCAGAGAAAGGCCCCAACACTTACATCTACTGGCATGATAGGACACACCTACTACCATCTGTGGAAAGGCTCTGCACTTACATCCACTAGCATGGTAGGACACACCTACTACCATCTGTGGAAAGGCTCTGCACTTACATCTGCTGGCATGATAGGACACACCTACTATCATCCAAGGAAAGGCTCTGCACTTACATTTGTCGACATGATAGGACACACCTATTACCATCTGAAGAAAGGCTCTACACTTACATCCGTCGACATGGTAGGACACACCTACTACCATCCAAGGAAAGGCTCAGCACTTAGATCTGACCATGGGAGAAACCAATCTTGCCACAATGTCAGAAGGGCACAACACTTACATCTGACCATGGGAGGAACCAATCCTACCACCATGTGAGAAGGGCACAATACTTACATCTGACCATGGGAGGAACCAATCCTACCACCATGTCAAAAGGGCACACAGACTCATCACTTCCTCTTGGAAGGAAACTCGATCTGGAGAACACCAAGCTCCTCCCTGAAGTATTCAAACTTCACTTGGGTTAATGGCTTGGTCAACACATCAGCTATCTGCTCGTCTGTCACAACATACTGGAGCTTCACTGCTCCACTTTGCACCATATCCCTGATATAGTGATATTTGATCTCGATATGCTTTGGCTTGTCATGGAACACTGGGTTCTCCGACAACTTCACACAAGTTTGATTGTCACAATATATGCAAGTAGCATCCAACTGGAGATCAAACAAATCAGATAGTAGCTTCCTCAGCCATACTGCCTCACAACTAGTCGAACAAGCTGCGACATACTCTGCTTTGGCTGTACTCAGTGCCATGCAAGACTGCTTCCTGCTAAACCAAGAGATCACACCTGATCCCATACTGAAGCAACACCCCGGAGTGCTCTTCCTATCGATGGCATTGCTTGCCCATTCTAAATCAACATAACCCTCCAGGTTAATCTTCTGATTCGCCTCATACTTGAGCCCTTAATCAACTGTACCTTTCAGGTACCTCAGAATATGCTTTGCAGCAATCAGGTGAACATGTCTTGGATCCGTCAGGAACTGCCTCAATGTGTTCACAGCAAAGAAAATATCCGGTCTTATATTTGTCAGGTACATCAAGGACCCAATCATCTAACGATACATCGTGGCATCGACTGACTTTGATGAAGCATCACTCAATAGCTTCAGGTTCGATGCCATAGGTGTGGTCATGGCCTTGCAGTCCATCATCCCGAACCTCTTCAGGATCTCTACTGCATACTTCCCTTGTCCCAGGGAGATTCCATTTGTATTCTGCCACACCTCCATGCCTCGAAAGTAGTGCATCATACCCAAGTCCTTCATCTCGAACTCGGCAACAAGCTTCCTCTTTGTATCAACAATCAATCTATCTACACCTGTTACAAACAGATCATCTACATACAGTAGGAGTATCAATGGGTTCCCTTCTTTAACCTTGTAGTAAAGGTTGGAATCTGCTTTACTCTTGGTAAAGCCCAAACTGGATAGGAAGCTGTCAATTTTGCTGTACCATGTCCTGGGTGCATGTTTCAAACCGTATAGGGATTTCTTCCATTTACACACATGAGTCTCCCTGTCATGTGTCTCAAAACCGAGTGGCTGCTCCACATACACTTCCTCTTCCACTACACCATTCAAGAAAGCAGTCTTGACATCCATCTGGTGTATCTTCCATTTCATTACTGTAGCCATAGCAAGTACCGATTTGATGGAAGTGTGTTTGGCTACAGGTGCAAAAGCCTCTTCATAATCTATTCTTTCTTTCTGGGAGAAGCCACGAGCCACAAATCTTTCTTTATATTTCTCTATGCTATCATCTGCAGCATGCTTGATCTTGTAGATCCACTTGGAAGTCACAACAGACTTCCCCTCTAGTCTTGGGACAACATCCTAGACATCATTCTTTATGATTGACTAGTACTCCTCGATCATAGCATCCTTCCATTCTTTCTTCTCTGCCGCTTCTTCATAGTTGGAAGGTTCTTTATCAATGATGTCACATAATAGGGCTACATAACTGGAGAAGGACCTAGTTCTGTTCCTCTCTCTGTGCATTTCTTCTAGAGCCTCATATCTTTCTGCACCTTGGATAGCCTCTCGTACCCATGCAGGTTTCCTCTTGTGAAGATTCTTCTCTTGGGGTGGATCTACATGTTCCTAGGGTTCTTCTATTTCTCGATCTTCATCTTGATTTGCATCATTCATAGTTGTATCTTGAATTTTGGTTACTTCTGTTTCTTCAGAGTCTTCAACTAGTCTCTTTCTGGATTTGTTGTAAGTTGAGTCTTCATCAAATGTTACATCTCTACTAATGTCGATCTTCTTGAATCCTGGGAAGTATATTCTGTAAGCCTTCGAGCTTTCACTATATCCCACAAATATACCCTTCTTTCATGAAGGATCTAACTTTGTCCTCTTTTCTTTTGGAATGTGTATGTACACTAGATAGCCAAATATTTTGAGATAGCTGACTTCTGGTTTCTTGTCGGAAAAGACTTCTTTAGGTGTCTTGTTCTCGAGTACTCTATGTGGAGTACGGTTCTGTACATACACAGTTGTCCTGGCAGCTTCTACCCATAGATGCATGGGAAGATCTTGATCATGAAGCATTGCCCTTGTAGTTTCCATGATCGTTCTATTCTTTCTTTCTGCAACCCCATTCTGTTGTGGATTATATGGAGTGGTCAACTCCCTCTTAATCCCTGAATCGTTGCATAATTCTTTGAATTCATTTGATGTGAATTCTCCGCCGTTGTTTGATTGAAAGGTCTTGATTTTCTTTTCTGTGTGGTTATCGATCAATGCTTTGAATTCTTTGAACTTATTGAATACTTCATCTTTGTTCTTCAAGAAGTATATCCATGTCTTCCTAGAAAAGTTATCAGTGAAAGAACATAGTATACATACCCACTCAATGAATTGGATGACATCGGACTGCATACATCGGAGTAGATGATTTCCAAGATTCCTTTTTGTCTTGCTCTCGCTACTTGGAAATGTCTTCTTTGTGTTCTTTCCTTTTTCACATCCTTTGTAGACACCATCATGTTTTGTCTGTATTTTTGGAAAACCTTCAACATCTTTGCTTGCAAGTGGTAGTGCTCCATAGTGCACATGTGCAAGCCTTCTATACCAAAGTTCATTTGGCTCTATTGAGTCATGGACCAAAGCTTGTTCTGGTTGGCCCTTCAATTTGTATAGTCCTCTCTCTTGCTCCCTAATCACTACTGCATCATCTATAGTCTTTCCTTTTGGCCACATAAGGACTTGGCCATCTACAAATGTAACCCTTATGCCTTTTGCATCCAATGCAGATATGGAGAGGAGATTCTTCTTTAGTCCTTGTACAAACAAGACATGCTTCATCTTCATAGACTTTCCAGAGTCTAGCTTATAGGAGGATTCACCACTACCTTTTATTGGATACTAGTAGTCATCCCCAAGTTTCACCTTGTGAGGTGACTCATGTTCGGATAGTTTCACAAAGGATTCTTTGAATCCCGTCATATGCTTGGAAGCCCCACTGTCTATAAGCTAATCATTGCTTCCATGTGTGACAATCCCTTGAGAGCGGAAATCAAAACATATTCTTCATCACTTGAAGAATCATCACTTTCTTGTTTGATTCTCTTTATGGAAGGTTCATCATCCTCTGCAGCATGAGCATGATGTCTTCTCTTGTTTCCCTTCTTCTTGTGAGAGCCATTTTTGTTTCTAGGACATTCTTTAGCAAAGTGTCCTTTCTTGTCACATGTATAGTATTTGATTTTAGACAGATCTCTGCTATATCTTCTAGGGTTATCTTTCTGGTGAGAATGCTTACCTTTGGGATGATGATAGTCCTGCCTGAATTTCTTGGAGTGTACTGTGAGAGTTTGATCTTCACTTCCCATCTTATCTTCTCGGGCTACTATTCGAGCTTCTTCTTGCGAGCATTCCTCCCACAGTCTTCTTAAGGCGACTAGCTTCCTTCTAGCACAAATCCCTTGAATGAAAGAGTCCCATGACCTAGGGAGAACATTCAAGGTGGTCATCACAATTTCTGTATTCTCTACTTCTTCATCCACTGCTTCAAGTTGTTCTTTGCTCTGGGAGACCCTTGTAAAGTATGATTGTATGGTCTCTGCATTTTGGATCTTCACATTCTTCAATTGGTTCCTCAAGGTCATCTTTCGATTTATGTTCTTTCCTTCAAATAGCTTGGTCAAGGCTTCAAACATCTCTTTAGGTGTCTTTAGAGAGGATACCTGTGGTATGAGGCGATCCTTGATTGAATCAACAATAATCCTCTTGGCCATGATCAAGTTCTTCTTGTGTGAGGCCTTAGCCTCATCTCCCTTTGGAACTAGAACCTCTCCACTGATGTAGGAGTCCAATTCATTTTCTTCAAGAACTAGGGAGATCCTATACTTCCATGCTCGGAAGTTATCAGCTCCCTCAAGCTTGGTGTGATAAGTCATCTTAACTGAGAACCTCAAATGGAAATACAAAATATTTAGATCTTACCAATTTGAGAAGCTTAAACTGGATCTGGAGCTGATCTTCTACAGTGCTGGTTTTCTGGTTCCAGGGAAAATTAGGGTTTGACTTTCCCAGAGTTCTACCCAACCAAAAACCTCGATTTTTCTCTCTAAACTTCGATTTTGAGGAGGAGAGCAATCCTAGCCCGGGCTCACTTAAAAATTCCTCTTTAGTGAAAAGCGCTAATTTCCCGATGTAGTGGTAGGTCAAAAACTGAAAGTGCTCAGAATAAGATTCTGCTTCGACAGAAAGATGCACCCTTCAATGGAGATTTAGCGTAGCCTCCTTTTGCTGATGGATTGTGGAGAGAGACCCAAAAAGTAAGAAGCCCTAGCTTCCGCAGCTGCACAGTGTCTTCTTCTTAGGTTAACTCTGATACCATGTTAGATTTTTATCAATTAGACAGTATTATCTTAGGATCTTATCTGAGAGAATAACATGCACAACAATCAATCACAAGAGACATTAGACATAGATTTTCCTCAGGGAAACCATAAAGGAGAAAACCCTGCAACTTCCTCAGAGATAGAATGAGCACCAATGGTAGTAGTAAAACCCAAAGACAGAAAGATGATCTCCAACAGCTGTTCTCTCTCTCACTTGATCGAGGTTTTTCTCTCTCAGCTGTGCGTTATAGCTGGGTGAGTGTGTTTCAAATAGAGAGTCTCACTCTCTATTTATACTAGTTTTGGACTTGACAATAACTTACTAGGGCCGACTTCTCTAGGAGAGTCTAATAACCCTAGTGCCCCACAACTGTGATGACTTTGCCCTCTGATCAACTAGGAGGGGTAATCACTATGACTTTACATGACTTGATTTCATTAATGATTCTCCCGATAGGAACATTGAGGACCAATGAAATACAATATAGGAAATATACAAGTGAATACATTCCAAAGTTACAAATACATCAACAAATTCCTCTTCCTCCCTCTGAGTTTCTGAAACTGGATACTCTAGTGGAGGTACTTCATCTTCTTTTGAAAGCTCTTGTGTTTGATACACAACTTTCTCCTGGAAGACCACATCTCTGCTGACTATTTTTTGTAAGCTTGGAAGTGCTGTGTAGTGAAGGTGTTCAAATCTTCTATGCCACAGCTCACATGGATCCACTTCACGGCTGGGATCCTCGAAAACCTTGTAAAGGCCTCCCTCTTGAGCCCCAATCTGTATTGCTGAGCTTTGGTCTTCATCCTTTGCCCATAGGAGGACTTTCTTTACCATGAAGAGGACTTTGTAGCCCTTGTCCTCTAAGCTAGCAACATATAGAACGTTCTTCTTTAAACTAGGAACATAAAGAACATCATCAATATGAAGAACCATACCCGAGTCAAGTTGAAGTGAGGTTGAGCCAACTCCTTCAATCTTGTAGGTGTAATCACCTCCAAGTTCTACTTGAGTGGTGAACTTCTTCTTTTTGTAACTGGTGAGTATTCCACAGTTACCAGTCATCTGCCTGGAGGCACTACTGTCCACCAACCAAGAAGTGGAACAATCTGTGAAAGAACCAGTGAGAGCAGAAATCAAGTAGTACTCTCTTCTAGGCTCTTCATCCTTGTTAGCCTTGGTTTTCTTCTTCTTCTTTGGTTCTTCATGTTCTTCTTCCTCTGCTTCTGCAGGAGATGCTGGAAACCTTCTCTTGGGTTTCTTCTTGATCTGCCTACAGTCTCTAGAAAAATGTCCAAACTTGTGGCAATTATAACATTCCACTTTTGACATGTTAGAAAACTTACCCTATGGTTTCTTTCCCTTCTTTTGTTAGGGAAAGGCTTCTTGAATTTCGTTGTCTTTGCTGCAAATGCAAGGTCACCTTGCCAGAGTTCCTTCCTTCTTCTTCTATGTAATCATGCCAAAGCCTTTCAAAGGTTGGCTGATTCTCTCATCCACAGACGGATGCCATGAAAGTTTCCCAAGAGCTTGGGAGACCATCAACCACTGTTTGCACAAGGTCATCATCATCAATGGTAATACCAATAGCAAAAAGTTGATCTCTTACTTGTGCAATCTTTGTTAAGAAGGAACCAACACTTTCATCTTTGTTCAACTTCAAAGTTTGTAGCCTCTTCTTCAAGACTCCCTTTTGACTGGGAGCCTTCTTTTCATGAAGGTTGACCAAAGTATCATAGCATTCTTTAACAATCTTCAAAGATGTGATGTTGGGCATCACTGACTTTGACAGAATCATAGATGATTCTTCTAGCCTTACCTTGCTTCCTCTTATATGCAAGCCTACCAACATTTGTTGCTGGCTCTTCAATGACATTAAAAACAATGTCATCCAAGTCAGTTTCATCTAGAATGGCTGTTAGCTTGGCCTTCCAGGAGTTGAAGTTCTGAAAAACAACAACAGTGTCCCTTTACTGTGTTTTCACATGCTAAGCTTCAATACCATGTTGAATTTTAGCATTAGCATAAATACTTAAAAAATTTGCAGATGAACTTAAACAAATAACAAGTGCAGTAAAAACACATTCATCACATCAACACAATGGACACAAGAGTTTTTCACTGGGGAAACCTTCAAAGGACAAAAACCCCAAAAAGCATTAGTAGCTCATCTTGTAAATGAGATGACTTAGGAAATTCTTCAAAAAATTCCTCAAATCCCAATCTGGGTTTGACCACAATTTCTCAGCAAAATTCAGAACAAGGGTTTCAAACTCTAGTTACCAAAATTTCTAGATTTGCTAAAAAATATTCAAGACTGCCCAAAAATATGTCAGATCTACCCAAGCAAACATTAGATTTACCCAACAAATATCAGATTTGTAAAAGCAAATGTCAGATCTGCAAAAGAAATATCAGATCGCCCTAGGAGAAAAATAGGGCCTGCTCGGAAACAAAAATGATTGTTGGAATTAAGACAACTACGCAGAATTAAACAAGAATGTCAAGGGCAGTCTGCCCAAACAATTTAGTGCCTGCCTGAAAATAAAAAATTTACTGCCCATAAATTAAAGAAGAGGTTGCGCAAAAATACTGCCCTACTGCCTGTCCGTACAGATCAGTTGTTCACTGTTTGACTGCTTGGAAAAATTCTGCCTGGCCGGATTTAATTTCCTGTTGCCCGAAAACACTGTTGAGCAACCTTACTATTGCTCGAAAAGCTGTTGGGCAACCTTACTGCTGCCCGAAAATTCTTGCCTGTCTCTGCTGTGTCCTCTGGCTGTCGGAAGCCCTTTATGGGCAGACTGTTAGCAGCCTGAGGGTCTGCTACAGGCCCAGATGCGCACAAGGGTAGGCTGCTAGCAGCCCGAGATCTGTTGGGAGTCTGTAAGGGCTGCTGAAGGTGCCCGGAGGCCCTTAGCAGGCTGCCCGAGCCTTGCTAGGGCTTACCGTAATTGGCTGTGGGCAATGTAGGGCAGCCCAAGCCCAATCTAGGGCCTGCCCAAGCTAAGAAGAGGGCTGCCGTGAAGAAGTAAAGTCAGCCCATGAAGATACAAGCTGCCAATGAAGTGGTCTTCTGCTGTTCGTGGGAGAAGAGGGTGTGGGGGTAAAACTGTAACCCAAAAAAAATAGAAAAATATAGCAACAGAAACCCTAGGTTAGGGTTTGTGAACAACTAATGTGAGTGCCCTAGCTAGACTCATCCATGCTAGGGAATCACATCAACCTTCCTTCTTCAACAACCTATACGGCTTCTTTATGGAGTAGCTGTACCTGTGTGAGCAAGTGTGTGTGTGTTATAATGAGAAGATTTGATCTTCTTTTATAGCCTTTAGTCACCTGTAAGTGGACCAAAATTAGAAAAGATAAAATAATAATATTTTATTCTTTTCCTAATTTCACTTTTACCTTCTTGCCAAAAAGGTCTTTTATGTATTTTTGACTTTTGCCAAAAGTCCTTATTTATCTTTGACTTTCACATGTGGTCCTTTTCCTATGGTCCAAAAGTCGTCATTTTTTTGACTTTTGACTTTAGCCTTTTTGCAAGTGCCCCTGCGATCATTACCTGTAGTCTTTTTTATTCCAAAAGTACATCATCATAAACCAAGAGAGCTACTAATGCTTTTATCTCACACTCTGTGTGACACCTAGATCTAGTACTAGGGTAACTTAACTAAGGGCAACTAATCCTTGGAGAAGTATACAAAGCCCATAGATCAAGGGTCAGAGTGTCACACATGCCTAGACCTAGTCTAGGGCTTACAGTGCCTTTCTGGTAACAGACTAGGTGCCTCAGCCATGGGCTGCATAATTTGACCCTAGGTCAAATACTTGGTAACAGACCAAGCACCTCCATTCTCCCAAAGAATGGCTACTCAGAACTATGCTGAGTCTACCAGTACTAGACCGGTCCACATCGTGGTCCCGAACCAGATGTCTACCATTCAACAGAATGGTCACTCAACATTGAGTTGAGTCTACGCAGGGCAGAGCTGGGTCTGTATCATTGTCCCAGACCATATATCTACCATTCAATAGAATGGTCACTCAACACTGGGTTGAGTCTTCACCATGGTCCCGGACCAGGTGGCCCCATTCTCCTAAGAGAATGGCTCTCGATGTTGCTCAGAAAAATCAACAGGATTGAGGTGATTTAGGAAGAGTAAACCTTAACAATATTTATGTAGTTGTAGTATAGTAGAAGGTGGATGAATGGATTAAGAAACAAAGGGTGATGGAAATCCTTAGACTAGTGCCTACCAAGTGTTGGGTTGAATGGAGTCAAAGAAGCATGAATCCAAGAGGGTGAGTGCATGAATGTGTAAGGTAAACAAGAGCTGTTTAATATCTCACAAATTTGCCTTGACTGTGCTGAAAATTATTATAGCAATATAGCCTTGGAGAGCTGAAGGTGCCACTCTAAAACAATGTTATGAAGATGATGTTACATTAATTCTAGCAACAACTTAATTTGTTAGATGCAAAATTAACATAACAACAATAATTTAAGAGGGATTTTCCTCACATTCTCATCCAAAGGGGAGACGCTCCATTAGAACTATATGGCATTCATAACAAGTTACAAGTACAATAATTAACAACAATAAAAAAAATAATGCAACCTTAAAAAAGCCTCACATAAAAAGGCTACTCTTTTGTTAATGTTCCAAATTTGATATACATTGTAGTCCAAGGGGAGAACTCCTTCAATCCCCAATCTCTCAATCATCATGCAAAAAATGGAGAGAAAACTCCTCTTAATAGGAGTTAGTTCGCTCTTACAATAAGATATGATTACTTCTCTAATTAACTCCATTACAAGCCCAACAATAATAAAATAGTGGGGTTAGTTAGATCTAACCAATCATGGTTGATAAGTCAAATGGATGAAGTGGACTCTCTTTGCTCCTGCAAAAATATGATGAACTAGTTCAAAGTCACTTTTAACTCTCAACAAGATAAAACAAGGTGTGAACAAGACCAGTCAAAGATGCAAGTGGTGCCCATAGTGGATAAGGTTAGGTGAATTAATGAGTGTAAATAAAAGGGGTAAAAAATATTAGGGTGCATGCATAATTAACCTTTCAAAATAAGTGTGAGCTCAACAATCTCCTCCACATTTGTTCCCATCAAATTTATAAGGTGGGCAGCCATATTTTTTTTGCGTCAACACGTGTTTCAAAGGGGGGTTACTACCCTCATGTGTTGTACCACATGTGTAATGTCCTCTTCTGCTTAGGCATTGAGGACCAACCTGGTAACCTATGTGATTCTTGTAGGTTCGAGTGGGTACTGAAAGTTAGGGAATCAGCTGAAGACTGATGCCATGTACAGAAGATCTAGGGCATCAATATTATATCATCATTGTGTCGAAGAGGGCCACCAGAGCCAAAGGCCACCTGCATGCATGACATCTGAGCATTATTTAATGATGCATGCACCTGATTAAGTCTCCATGTGCATGCATGCAAGTCAACTGCAAATTAGAACTTAAAGTGACCTAATTAGGTCAAAAGTTAGGGTTTTCGCAGTTGAAAGTTATAAAAGAAAGATAAAGTGAATAGAGAGGACACTTATGTGATTATTGATTTGTGGAGTCAAATTGGAGAGCTCATGAGCTAAGTTGGGGTTGAGCGCATGCTCAACTAACTGGTGTATTTCGATAGCGAAATCTATCTGCCCTAGTTCATCATCGTGTTGGATCATCCAGGTTCAGCACTAGTTCATCATTAGGTTACATTCAACAGTTATTCTGGGAGGTTGATTATTCATCCAGCCAGAAGGTTTCACCGTCACACCATGATCAGAGACAAAGCAATTCGTTTTCCTACCTACAGGGTTCAGAACTTCTGCATGTTACTTCCATTCATTCCGGAGCATCTCCATTACTCTTCCCTTGGAAGAAGGGTCGTTCAGCTTGAGTATCAAGCAAGATATCGTCAGTGCTCCCCTTTTCTGGAGACCGTAATTTGCATGGGTGAATTGATTTGAGGAGGCATTCACGTTTTGGGCTAGTGTGCCTCTGTTTCTTCTACATGCCGCTTCCATCATCATCAGAGGGGTATTATAACCCTAGTGCACATCATCCGGGCTTTCAGCAGCAGCCTATTTATTATTCTGGAGCTTATACAGTTTGAGAGGAGGGCGCATTCACCTGTGGATGACGATTTGGTGTATCTCCTTATTCCTCCGGCCGAATCCTTGCATGCTGGGACCACTCTCTTCACCATCAGCTGACATATATACTGGTATGTACATGCATCGATTTCTCCTATTTTATAGCATCTCAGTTTTTTTCTAGGGCACATATTTGCATGCATGCAAACTTCAAGGTTTGCTTTCCTATTTGATTAAGGAATAAGTCTATTAGCCATCTATAGTATACACATAAAAAGAAAAATACCAGTTTGGGATATTATAGTGGTATTAGAGCTATTTTCCTTGCCAGCTGTGGGCATGCAAAAAAATTATAAATGAATTCAGGAGACCCATACAACATTACTCATAGGAGATAGAGATATAGAGACAGAGAAGAGGAGTTAGAGGACATAGATTTGGGGGACAAAGAGTATCAGAGTGGAAAAGGCAAAGAAACAATGGCCGAGGATGATAAAACTGCTTTCAATAGTCCCATGTCAGCCATAAAAGAACTCACTACTGGGCAAAAAGAAATGATGAACACCTTCAGACAAATGACTGAGAAAAATGGGCCCACCCCAGACAGTCCCTTATTTCCCAACAGTGATGGGGTATCCACTAGCAGTAGTAGGGGGCACTTACATACCAACATGCAGAGCCATCCCCATATATATAAGCCTTTCCGACCTACCATGCCTCAATTCTTAGATATTCCAGTTGCAGTGCCTCTAGCACAAGCATAACCAGAAGAACCCATGAGTGCCTATCTGAGAGAATATAGGGCTTTAGGAGAGGACTTCCATTCAGCCATGACCTTCACTGACTTCTGCCACTTTAAGAGTAAGAACAAACCCAAAGTTTACAACAGGGCATTCACCCAGAACTATGAGTTACAGCGCATCGTAGGGAAACTGACTATCCCTACCTTTGAGGGCACCCGTGGTGGCCCAACCAGGAATTGGGTGCAGAAGTTGGATACATACTTCCAGCTCAACCCCATGATTGAGACAGATGCCATTAAATTGGCTACTTTGCATTTGGACGAAGAAGCACATGAGTGGTGGTACCACGGGTTAGTGACACTGGGTCACAACACCATCATCTCATACACAGATTTTACATAGAGGCTCACTGAGCGGTTTGATCGGAAGGATCCGGAGGTACACTTTAGGGAGCTGGCGCAGCTCAAGCAGACAGGTAGTGCAGATGCATTTATTTTTGAGTTTCAGAGGATAGCAGTCATGGTCACAGATATATCAGAGAGCAGGTTGATTATGTTGTTCACTGAGGTTCTGACTGAACCCTTACAGGGATGGGTCAAGTCTTATAGGCCCACCACCCTAGCAGATGCAATCAGACAGACTAGAGATTTACAGGATGCAGTGCCCAAAATTAGGCTTCCTCCCAAAAGCAATTCCCCTACTAAAGATGAAGAGAGGAAACTCGTCCAGAAAGAAGGGCCCAAGAAAGAATGGATGGACAATGATACTCGACAGTACCTTAGAAGAAAAAAGTGATGTTTCACTTGCCAGGAACCATGGGTACTAAGTCACAGATGTTTAGGGAAGGGAAATGCTTACTACATAGAGGCCTATTTCGACAATGAGGAGGATGATGATTATCAGGATTAGGAGCAGAGAGAGATACAAGAGCCAGTTAAGGAGTGGCCTCCCTCAGGAGGTACCATTGCTACCAGGACAGGGGTTCCTAGATTCCACACTCTCCGAATTAGAGGTAACGTACAGGGCCACAGAGTGGGAGTGCTGATAGATGGTGGGGCATCCCACAACTTTATTGATGCTGCATGGGTTAAAAGGAAAGACATTCAGACTGAGAGTTTTGATGGGTTTTCAGTAGTTGCAGCAAGTCACACCATGGAGTGTAATCAAAGGATTCCTCAAGTAACAGTAACACTTGGGAATTATACAGTGATAAAGACATTCTATGTGGTAGATGTACCTGACATGAAGGTGGTCTTAGGAGTTCAGTGGATGTATTCCCTAGGGAAGTATTCCACAAACTACCAGACTATGGAGATGGAGTTCATAGGAGCAGAGGGACAGAAGGTAGTATTGAGAGGGATGAATACCTACCCTACCACAGCACTGACATCACACAGGATGGAGGCAGTACTCCAACTGGGAGATATTGAGGAAACAATAGAGTATTTTGTTACCTTCAGGAAACCATTAGATAAAGCCACACAACATCCAGCGGTATTTGGAGACCGTCCAGCAGGTCGACCTCCAGATAGGGGATTTGAGAACTACCCCTCCCTTGATGATGAGGGGCAATTGATTTTAATTTCGGAGCGCATCATAGAGGTGCGAGAGCGGAAACTCAGGAACATAATCATCAGAGACTACTTGGTTCAATGGAAAGATTTGCCTATAGAGGAGGCCACTTGGGAGGTAGAACAGTTATTACAACACCTAGCTTTACAGTTGCTTGAGGACAAGCAAACTCGAGCGAGGAGGATTGTAATGTCCTCTTATGCTTAGGCATTGAGGACCAACCTGCTAACCTATGTGATTCTTGTAGGTTCGAGCGGGTACTGAAAGGTAGGGAATCAGCTGAAGACTGATGCCATATACAGAAGATCTAGGGCATCAATATTATATCATCATTGGGTTGAAGAGGGCCACCAAAGCCAAAGGCCACATGCATGCATGACATCGGAGCATTATTTAATGATGCATGCACCCGATTAAATCTCCATGTGCATGCATGCAAGTTAACTGCAAATTAGAAATTAAAGTGACCTAATTAGGTCAAAAGTTAGGGTTTTCGCAGTTGAAAGTTATAAAAGAAAGATAAAGTGAATGGAGAAGACACTTATGTGATTATTGATTTGTGGAGTCGAATTGGAGAGCTCGGCGAGCTAAGTTGGGGTTGAGCGCATGCCCAGCTAATTGGTGTATTTCAGCAGCGAATTTTGTCTGCCCTAGTTCATCATCAGGTTTGATCATCCAGGTTCAGCACTAGTTCATCATCGGGTTACCTTCAACAGTTATTCCGGGAGGTTGATTATTCATCCAGCTAGAGGGTTTCACCATCACACCGTGATCAGAGACAAAGCAATTCGTTTTCCTACCTACAGGGTTCAGAACTTCTGCATGTTACTTCCATTCATTCCGGAGCACCTCCATTACCCTTCCCCTCGAAGAAGGGTTGTTCAGCTTGAGTATCAAGCAAGATATCGTCAGTACTCCCCTTTTCTGGAGATGCTAATTGGCATGGGTGAATTGATTTGAGGAGGCATTCATGTTTTGGGCTAGTGTGCCTCTGTTTCTTCTGCATGCTGCTTCCATCATCATCAGAGGGGTATCATAACCCTAGTGCACATCATCTGGGCTTCCAGCAGCAGCTTATTTATTATTCTGGAGCTTATATAGTTTGAGAGGAGGGCGCATTCGCTTGCGGAGGACGATTTGGTGCATCTCCTTATTCCTCCGGACGAATCCTTGCATGTTGGGACCAGTCTCTTCACCATCAGCTGACCTATATATTAGTATGTGCATTCATTGATTTCTCCTATTTTATAGTATCTCAGTATTTTTCTAGGGCACATATTTGTATGCAACTGCATGCATGCAAAGTTCGGGGTTTGCTTTCCTATTTGATTAAGGAATAAGTCTATTAGCCATCTATAGTATACACATAAAAATAAAAATACCAGTTTGGGATATTACAACATGGGATGTAAAGTTGCATTCTCTAGTGAGAGCTTAAAACATTTTAATATGGAACTTAAGGAATGAGGTCTGAATGAATGTTGATAACATATGGATTTTAGAAGGCCACTAATGTAGCCGTCAAATTATGGTTTGGGTTTAATTAATGAATATTAAAAATATCATAAACCACTTTGGTGTGTTCACACATGCAAAATACGATTTAGTGAAATTTGACAAAGGAGAGGTTAATTTAATAACTTAATTATAAAGGGAAATGTATATGAAAATTGATGAGATGATTCGTGCATCCTCTAGGAATGGGTATATGATGGAATATGGGTGTGATATGGATTCCTAGTTACAAAATGAAAGTGTAATTAAATATGAAAGTTATACCTAGGTAAACAATGGAAAAGTGATGAAAGTGAGTGATACCAAGGCATAACATTGAGAAAGTACATTATGATGAGGACACAAACAACTAAGACCAAGACATGAAGCCACCATGCAATGACCAAGAGAATGTAGTGACTATAGCATGAGGAAATAACTAGATGATCTCTCCAACATGAATAATGCCTCCATCAAATTTAAAAGAACATGATGCACAACTGAAGAAACTTTCACCAAACCACTAAACATGATCATCTACAAAGAGAAGTGAGTCTCCTCCATTAAAGATCTCCATCAAATGCCAAGATGAGAGGTTCCATGAAGAAGTATACCCCAAGTCAATCCAATGCTACTAAGGTACTAATTGCAAGTCCCCATCAATGTGATGAGAATTATGTTAGTTTTCTAACTCCAGGTCTGATATGCAAGTTCAATTATTTTTATCCCCAACAATTAACTAAACCACCATTAACTGCTGAAATAATAATGCACATACACTGGAATTCTAACTCAACATTGCAGTGGAAACAAACTTAGAATTTTTTCATAATTGAACAAGTGATTTACCCTGGAAACCCCAACCTTGGGGAAAACCAGCAATATGTGTTTGTCTTATTGATTTGAAGAACACAAAGTTAATACACAGAAAATTACAGTCACTGAGAAAGAAACTGTTTAACTACCAACCAGTCAACCTTTTTTCTGCTTCACAGCTACTGTACGATCCAGATCTGCTGCTGTACAACTCAGATCTGCTGCTGTGCCTTCCTGCTGTGCAGTCAGTACGATCCTCTCAGCTGCTGTGTGGACCTGTCCTGATTTTTACAGATCTCCCTACGACTTGCTTAAGCTACCCGGATTTTCCTGTGGGTTATATGGATCTGCTGTAGGTCTGTATGGCCCAGCACAAGCTACCTCCTGCAGTAGGGTACAAACCTGTACACTGTACTGATATGTCTTTTACACTGTGATTTGACTGCTCTAATTTTCTGAATCTAGACTTTTTAGCTATCTCAGCCTTCTCATGCTGTCTTCTCTGCCGCAAACTCAGAACAACACACTTCTAGCTTACGATTAACTCTTTCCTGAGACTCCCAGCTTGAGAAACTCTCTTTCTCAAGACTTCTTTGACTTCCTAGAACTCTCTCTTGCTTCTCTTGAGAACATCTCTGTTCTCAGAAAGCAAGAGCACACTAGATCTGAAAGATGTCTCTATTCATCTCCTTCGATCTTGTTTTATAATTATACAATGAGGAAATACCTAAACCAGATTTCCAAAGTGATTGATGGTCAAGATTAGATCTTGAGCACTTGAGATCTATGGTTGTGACTTAATCTGTCGTTGACACAACTTAAGTTGCTTTTTGGTCATTATAATATAAAAGTCGTTTTAACTTTATAAAATAAAGTTAATGTCTAGAAAAGACCTTTTGGACCACTTCTACAGGCTAGACACACATCTTGTAGAAGTATCTGTCCGAACTACAAAAACCAACACTCTGTTTTAGCGAGGAAGAATCTCTACCTGGATCTATCTCCGAACCCATCACATCATCCACTATTGTAGCTGCTCCCTCAGAACTGGTAGACTTCCCTACCACCTACTTTGGAATTTTCTCTAAAGGTCTGTTCTTTCTCACTATGCTCCTAGGAAGCTCTACCTGCTCCTAAGCATCCATCAATGTCAGCTCATACCAACTTGGTCTTTTGATAGTATTGGAAGAAACCTCTCGCCTATTTCTTGATTTGAAGACTGAATTCTTGGTATCACTTCAATCTTCGAAGCCTCTTTCTCTCTACATTTTGTTTCTGACATCGATCCATGATGCAACATTCCCTTGGATCCACCTATGGGCTTTCTCAACAACCTGTACAACTTACCTTCTATGACACTAGGTCTCACGGTTGCGTCCTAGGTAGCTCCCTCTGAAGATATGAGGACATGTCCACTCTGGAACATGACCCCTTACCCTTTGTCCTCTAGAGCTGAGATTGAGAGCAAGTTCATCTTTAGTTCTGGGACATGCTATCCACATTGTAGTATGAATCTGTCTTTGAAGCACTAAGGAAGAACTCCCTAATTCTTGTCATATGGCTAGATGCACCACTGTCTATGAACCATGCATCACTGTCCACAAGCTTTGTACTTATACCATTCTAAGTTGCACGAAACGGGGAAACGGGGATGAGTTTCCGAAACAGGGACACCTTGGAAACGTGACCCCCCAAAATTTAGGAAACGGGGAAACACGATATATATATATATATTATAATTATTTACAGATTAAATTCAACATCACATTTAAGTTTTAACATTTTTACTCATAATTTCATAAGTGATTCTGTAATGCAAGTACTAAGTAGTAATATCCAAAAACAACACAATGATTTTACCCATAAACGATTCCATAATGCAAGAGGAAATAACCAAAATAAGCCTTCATAAATGAGGCTAAGCCGCTAATACATATATATCCAAAATCAACCTTTATATATGAGGCTGCAAGTACAATGCTACAACAACATGAACAAAGAACATATAAAAGCAAAGATGAGCTAAAGCCCAAAGACTAATAGTCATCATACTTGGGCTCATCTCCATACTCCTCCTGGAAAATAGGACAAGAAGCACGTCCAATAGTGGATTGTTGAGTGGAAGAAGAAGGGCCAACACCACTTCTAGGATCCTCAATATTCAGGGCAACAAGAGAGATGTCCAAGTCAAAGGATTCTAGATCCACATCCAAGTCTTTAGAAGGACCACTGCTATATTCTAGACCCCTACGAAATGCAAGGCAAAGGTTGGAGTGCACATACACAAGATCCTCAGCCTTCTGTGAACCCAACCTATTGCGCTTCATAGAATGGATAAAACCATAGGCGCTTCAATTCCTTTCTGCTGATGAAGAGCTTGCCACCTGTGAAAGTACATGAATGGCAAGTGTTTGCAAATGAACACCATTTGCTCTGTGACAAACCTACCATCTAACTAGACTCATGGTGCTTCTCTCATTCAAAGCTGATATATTTGAATAATCATCCAATCCGGCAGCAAAACTAGCAAATTCTTTTTTCACCTCCCTGTGTAGATGAGTTGGAAATATTCTCATAAGGGCCTTTTTCACTCCATTAGCCACCTCTCTATCCTGATGGGGTGCCTTCCTCTTCCCATTTCTTTGAGCAATGAGTTGTTCATTATAAAATCTTGGGTTCAAGGCATGTGCTAAAGTGTGCAATGGAGTGTTGAAGCTGTTCCACCTGTCAACCATGATTTTTTGCACCAAATCAGCAAAACCAACATCAACAAATAAAAGCTGAGGAGACTCCTGTGAAATGATATCCATAGTCTTCTCAACCATGGTATCCATGCCATCATATACCTGTCCCAAGAAAGGTTAGTCTGTGTTAGCGCTTCGAAGAAGCTCAAAAGCAGGGGTTGTGAACTTGAGCGAGAAATCTATCTTGCTCCACTACTCCTCAACAAGGCAGAATCTACGCACCATCGCTCCTCGATCTGAATCTCCTTGTCTCCACTCAGCCCAAAGTTGACTCACCACCATAGAAACTAATGGTTGCTTCACCTCAACAAGGCGACGCAACATGATGAAGTTGGACGCAAATCTTGTTTCAGCAACTTTCAACAACTCCAATCTGGAGTACTCTCGAAATATGGCTTTAGATTGGTGGTGGTTGGTGATGAATTTAACTATCTCCCTTGCTTTCCCTGTGAGTTTTTTGATTTATGGAACTTTATTATCTATCTCTTCTAATATCAGATTTAGATTATGGACAATGCATGGTGTCCAGAAAATGTGATCAAACCTGCTCTCAACAATTAAACTTGCAGCTTTGCAAACTGGTGCATTATCCGTGATAACTTGCACCACCTTCTTAGGCCCTATTTGCTCAATAGATTTAATTAAAACATTGGTAATGAATTGAGTATCTTTCACCTCCCCTGAATAGTATTTAGCCTTTAGAAACATTGCTCCTTTTGGAGAAGTGGCAATGATGTTTATCAATGGTCTGTGCCTGGTATCTATCCATCCATTTGAGACTACGGTAAATCCAGAGCTGCCCCATGAAGCACGAATTGGTGCTAAGATATCCTCCACAAGGCCCTTCTCCTTTTTTAGGAGATCAGTTTGGACTTTTTCATAGTTTGGCCCCTTGTACCCAGCAGGAGCTGTGTTAATTGCCCACACGAGATCATGCCAATAAGGAGACCGAACCACATTGAAAGGTATCCCACAAGCATAGATGGCCCTGGCCACCCTTGTGTCAGCTTCTTCTCTCCCTTGAACATTCACCAAGTTTGCTATTCTACTCTCTTGCATTGAAGAAGTCTGTTTGGTATTTTTTGATGGTTGTACCTGTTGTTTAGCTGCTTTCCTCTTCCTTGCTTCAAGCACAATCCTTGGCTCGATGTTTGGAGGTTGAACGGAAGAATTAGCAAGCTGGTGATGTTTTCTTTTAAACCTATCAACCTCATCTTGCTCAATTTCATACTTCCTCCTATCACTTGGGTCACTTGTTTTTTGGCAACCTTCAATACCCTTTCCTGTTTCATGCAATAAATGTGATTTGACTCTTGGGTAGGAGCCCTTATATGACAATTTGCACAGAGTACATCACCATTCCGATGAGCCACTGCCTCCACATTTTGCGATCTTTTGAACATGAGCCTAGTGAGGATAGTATTCAACCCTCTTGTTGGACTTAGGGGCTAAAGCAGGAGCTTGGTTGGAAGCCATTGCTACTGCACAAAATAAATAAATAAAAATTTAACCATAAAAATCTTAAAACTGTGAACAGTGAAGCATATTCCATGAGAAAAATAAAAAAAAAAACAAAAAGAAATAAGTTGCATAGATAATGCTTCTCACCACAAAGTGTTTCCTATAGGTGAAGTTGCTCCAGATCACTGCCAAAACCACCAAAATGAAATTGTAGCTTCTCCAAAAAAACCACTGAATACTCCTGTCCTCGAATCTGCAAATGCCAAAAATTAAAAATATACACCAACGTAATCGTGAGAGGGTGAGGATGTAGTATGCAAATGCCAGAAAAAAAAAAAAATACACTAGCGTAAGAGGACTCTGCAAATGCCAAAAAAATTTAAAAAATACACCAATGTGAGAGAACTCTGCAAATGCCAAAAAATATTAAAAAATACACCAGGGTGAGAGATAGTCCACCGTGCGTTGCTGTGAGAGGTGAGAGGTCAGACTCCAGAGGATGCTGTGAGAGATAAGTCCACCATGACTACTGTGAGAGGTGAGATGTCAGACTCCAGAGGATGCCATGAGAGATAAGTGGTCGTGAGAGTATGCTCGTAAGTGGCCATGAGAGATAAGTGGCCTGGTGATGCTGAGGATGATGCTAGACCACCGTGAGGATCATGACTTGATGGTGAAGACTGAAAATGCTACCGTTGACCCACTGCCGTGAGCTGTCGCGTGCTCCAAGAAACCCACAACGAATGGATTAGTGAATGATGAATGACAATGATTTGTGCATTTTTATAATTATTTAAAACATTATAGAAGCATAAACCTTAAGCAATTACCCAATTACTAAAAAAACAATTAAAAAAAATCGATTTTTCATGAATAAAACCGAAAACGTGAAGGAAATGGAGAAATTGAGTTCGAAACGAGTTTTCGTTAGAAGGAAACGAGTTTTCGTACCGGAAAATGTTTCCACCCAGCTGGAAGCGAGTTTCCTGGCCGTACCGTACGGGTTTCCTTGTTTTCGTACGGAAACGTGTGGGGAATGGCAGGGGGGTCCACGTTTCCTGCAACATAGATACCATTGGGGTAGGAAATGTGTGCAGCTAAAGAGAACTCCTTCTCAAACTTAACTGGAAACTCTTCAACCTCTGTTGAGGCTACAACTTGAGTCTCACCTTTTCCCTTATTTTTGTTTGGACATTGACCAACATAGTGCCTTATTTTGTGACATGAAAAGCACTTGACTTTGCTCATGTTTTTCTTCTCACTCATTGAGGTAGCCCCACCACTGGAGCTTTTCTTGGCTTTGCTCTTTCCTATAAGAGCAACATTCTCCTCATCATTACCTTGTTGTTGTCCTTCATGGGTTAATCCCATTCTCATCTCTTTCGATGTGAAATCATCCCATAATCTTTCCCAGTTGGGAAGATTCTCTCTAGCAAAATTCCATGGACGAAAACATCCCATGGTTTAGAAAAACCTTTCAAGGTTGTTCTAAACAATTCTGGATCCTCGACCTTTTCCCCAACAGCAACCAATTCATCACAGACATGTGTGATTTTAGTTAGATAGGAAGCAATTGTATCAGAATTGGACATCTTCATGTTATCAAACTTCTCTCATAGCACCATTTTCTTGTTCTGGTTGCCGCTTTGATAAAGCTTCGTCAAGGATTCCCACATTCTTCTTTTTTATCACATGAGGGATTATATGATCCTACAAAGCACCTAAGATCATTTTTTTCGCTTTCACATTCTTGTTTTTGTTAAAGTTTAAGGTTAGGTTAGGATTTGACATAAAAAATACAATTTAATGCATAAACATGATTAAAACAAAGTTAGATTTAGAATAGTGCTGCTGCAGTAAATGCAAACATAATTTTCATCTCTTTCAACTTTAACACTTCACTGGTCACCGCGTTAAAGTTAGTCGTTGAGATGATTTACCAAATGAGAATTGTTTTGGATCAACCTTATACTTGGATACTTTTAGGTTCTAATATTGTCACCGAAAGGACAAGCCACCTAGATGAACAAATGACGTACCTTGAGAGAGACCTTAAGAGGGGTTATAGTAGTAAGGGTACAGATCTTAGATTTTTAATCAACACGAAGAGAAACTTTAATCCTTTATCTTCAATAACACTTCTTAAGAAGGAAAAGACACAGGTCACAACTCAACGGAGAAACACAGTCACGCCAGCAAAGAGACACATAGTCACGCCAGTAGAGAGATACACAGTCATGCCCAACAGAGAAACACACAGTCATGCCAACAGAGAAGACACAGTCACACCCAATATACACACACAATCACACCCAATATACACACACAGTCACGCCAACAAAGAAACATAGTCACACCGAGCAGAGAAACACAGTCACGCCGACAGAGAGACTCACAGTCATGCTCAACAGAGAAACACAATCACGCCAGCAGAGAAGACACAGTCACACCAACAAAGAAGACATAATCATGCCCAACAGAGAAACACAGTCACGACAACAGAGAAACATAGTCACGCTAGTAGAGAAGACACAACCACACCAGTAGAGAAGACATAGTAACGACCAACAGAGAAACACAGTCACGACAACAGAGAAAGACAATCACGCCAGCAGAGAAAAACACAATCACAACCTAGGTCAAGTGCAGCAGCAAGTCTATGACCCAACAGAGAACTCACAATCATGACTTAGGTCAAGTGCAACAAGTCTATTGCCCTGCAGAGAAAACACAGTCATGACCTAGGTGAAGTGCAGCAACAAGTCTATGACCCAACAGAGAAAACACAATCACGACCTAGGTCAAGTGCAACAGTAATTCTATGACCCAATCCAAGAGCAGCAAGTACCATAGATGTCAAACAAATAGTAGCAGCAGCGAGCTCTAAAGGCAGACAAAGAATCAGATCCAAATCAAGATACACTCAAGAATGATGTTGAGTACTTAATTTATAATCTTGATAAGCCTTCTAGAAAGGTCACTTAGGAAACCCCTAAGTTTTAGGATCATTACCAATAAAAGCATAAATTAAAATTAGGTTGACTTAGAATAGGATACCAAAGGTCCAAAAATAAAAAATAAAAAATAAAAGTCATCATACCAAAGTACACACAATAGGGGTGCTAAGACCAAGTAAAAAGATAAAGAACCATTAGTCAACCAAAGGGGTCATAATAAGAAGGTAAGACAATCCTTACACTCACAAGAACAAGGTGTATCATAAAGGTGGACAAACAACCCCTTTTACCCATGTTGAGGCGCAAAAATACCACATTTTATTCATTTTTCATATATCATTTGTCATCTTATTCCTATTTTATCCTTCCATAAGACCATTAATATCCACCATTTTCATGAATAAATATGGGTTACTTTGTTATTTTCCAAATCATTTATGTTTGAGTATTTTGAGTGAATTTGTGGTTAATTATTGAGAAAAATAACATATTTTCATTATACCTTAAAGTTGGATGAGTTTGGTGACGATTACAGGTATATTTGAAGATTTTAACAAGCTCAAAGGTCACCACCTAGCCTCAAATTCGAATTTCATCTTCAAGATGTGGGCTAATTTCAAGGAGAAGATCATGGAAATGTGGAGAGAATATCTCATTCAATATTTGTTGGAGGATTTGAAGGGATAAGTTGAGAGAAAAGTGGGTATGTTGGAGAATTTTGAGGGATAAGTTGAGAGAATAGTAGATCTGTAACTATGATTAGTTATCCTGAATTCATGTATAAATAGGGCTCTCTCCTCATTTTGTTAGAGATCTCTCTAGTGGTTTGGAAGTAGAGAATAGTTTAGAGTTAGTCATAGAGTGGATTTTTGATTGTTATGTAATGGAGATGATGCTTAATGCAAATCCTTTGATTCTCTCATGTTAATTTTGAGTTTTTTTCTTATGAATCGTTAGTGTAGATTTTCTTTTAGTAATTTCTTTCTTATGAGTTGTTAATATAGAATTTCAGTGATTTATTTCTTATGAATTGTTAGTATAGATTTGTCGTGAGCTCACATCTATAATTTTCAGTCTTTCTTTACCAAGTTAATTTATGCAATTTCATGTTTTCTGCAATTAGATTTATTTGTTTTCTGCAATTAGATTTATTTTACGCAATTTCCTGCTTTTCTAGATTAGATTTATTTTTATGTCATTTCCTGTTTTCATAACTTAGATTCAATTTTAGTTGTAGAATAAATTAGCAATACTCTGCCCTGCATATATTTTGTCTGTACCTCACAAGTTTATGCTCTCTTCGGGTTGACAATTAATTCGTTGGATATATGTTATAAATTGTTTAATGTTTTTCACCAACATTTTTGGCGCCATTGCGGGGAGGTGCTAAAAGGGATCAGAGTTTAGATTGGTAGATAGTTCATTTTTTATTACATAGAAAAGGGGAGGGGAAACAGTAAGATGCAAGGACGGCTTCACTATGGAATTTCCGTGGTGTAACAACCAGACACATCCACTTTAGTGGGTCACCCCAAAGCCTTGTTGTTTCTACAAGCGTGTTTATTTTTCTGCAAAGTGTTTTCTTTTTTTGCAAGAGTGTTCTTTCATTTTCTGCAAATGCGAGTTTGTTTTTATGCAAGTTTTCTTTTACAGTTTTGTAGTGTAAAATTTTGGATTGCTTTCATTTTTGGGCTAGCCTTTATTTCATACAAACTTGTTTTTAATTTTGTATATGTTCATTTTTGTTTTGTACAGATTTTTGTGTGCTTTTAATTTCTGTTTTTGCACTCGTTTTGTACTAACTCATTTCGTACTATCTTTTGCATTTGTCATGTACTTGTTTTTCATTTTTTAAGCATTTGATTTGATGAGTGTAAGTTTGGAATTACTCATTGAGATCCTTGCAAAAGCCGGGATCTCCTCTTCTCAAGAAGAGGAGATATTGACTTCTAGAGAAGAGGAGATATTGACCGCAATTAAAAATGCAACCACTCCTCCAGAAGCAAAGGGAGAATCAACATCTAAAGAGTTCTATACATCTGATAAGGAACAAGCATGCGAGAAGGAAATTGAAGAGGATGAAGTAGGGATTTCGGGTGATCATCATGCAAACGAGAGCTGCATCGAACAATGGTTCCAAGTAAGTGTTAGGTTAGATCAGTTTTGTTTTCGTTTTTACTTTGTTAACTTACATTTACAATGCTTAATTTTGCATACTTTTGAATATATTAGATTTCATTTTGTAAAATCGCGTGTAAACATTCTTTTACTGCTTTTACATGTATGGTTCCACTGGAAATTTCACTACATGTAAATGACAGTAAATTTTAATTAAAGTAAAGTAGGTAGTTTTTAGTTTTATTTCCAATTTAAAATTAGCATGCTTTAATTTGCTTTAATGTTTCTATTTGTTAAAATTTTATTTCTAATAGTCTTAGTTACTGGTGTTTTTGATTTTGTTAGGAATTAAAAAATAGTTTTAATATTTTAAATCTAAAAAAATTTTGAAATTTTTTATCTCTTTCCATTTTTCTTTTTTTTTTTAATTTTTTATTTTCTAGTCGTATTAAGAAAAAAAAATCTAGTTTGCATTTAGAAATACTTTTAAATAAATTTAAAAATGAAAAAGAATCTCTTAAAAAATTAAATATAATATTTCTTTGTTTTTTTAATTAATTTTCTAATATTAGTTTTCTAGTTTTAATACATTAATTTAACAAAACCTAATGATATTGAACATATAAAGGCTCAAATAAACCAATGTTTCTCTGTTAGTTTTTAGTTTTTTTTTAAACCTACAACTATAGACATTGAAAGTTGAAACGTTAATAGATATAATAAAAAATGAAACTTTTAATAAACATTATATATATATATATATATATTAAAACAACACAATTTTTAAACATTAATATATGTATAATAATAAAAATGCAAAACAAATAAACATATATATGTATTAAAATAAAAACTTTAAAAATAAAACAAACACAAAACCTAAAATATAAGACAAATTGTTTTTGTTCCATGCTGAAACCTGAAACCTGCAAAAAGAATCTTAAACCTGCAAACGCTTTAGCCTTTCAGTCCTCCATGGGCAACCTGCAAATGCTTCAACCTTTCATTCGCAACCTATAAACATAAAACATCTTCAAGCTGAGTAAAATGATTAGCTTCGTGCCCTATGATAAAACATTTACATGCAAACACCTATGATAGAACAACCTGCAACCTAGCGTGGAAACTAAACCTGCAAATATAAAACATCTTCAAGAGAAACATTTAAATGATTGAATAACGTTCTGCAAATGAGAGATTCTGGATTGCCATGCCTGTGATTGAAATAGATTTGAAGCCTAAAGCCTGTTACATGATAAACAGACGATCAAAACCGTTCACAATTTCGCTTTTTGCTATCATAGGTGAAACGGTCCTGCGTGTAACAAAAGATATCGTTCCTATCTTTTCGCCTAGATCTGCTCCTGAGAAGGCTGCCACCGTGCTTAAACCTAGATATATGCTCCGGAGATATTGGTGATTTCAACCGCCGAGTCCTTGAAGCCTGCATTTAGGTGCAAGATTTATCTCAGGCTGAGCAACCAGGCGACATATGTGATTTCCAGGATCGATACCCCTTCTCTTACGGCTGCAATCTCATGGAGTCTGGAAATATATCTTATCGAAATTTAACCGATCAGTCAGATCCTTGCTTAACAACTTACCAAACAAGATGGAATCAAACTTTGAATTTAAGAGGTCAATAATATACGCAACGATTCATGCAACACAATCTTTTAATAGCAATAAGTATCTGAGCAACGTGGCCATTACAATAAGCTAGTTAACTGATATTTATCCGTGAACCAATTTTTCTTCATTTAGATTTGGGATGTATTGTTTTGCCACCGAAACTTATCACTTCTTTGTCATTTCGATTTGACGTTCTTTAACAAACCGGTGAGAATCAACAACATGGATTTTACCACTGACTGCTTGGACGGAAATTATTCTTCTCATTGTGAGCTGGTCCCTTTTTTTAAATGAGTTGGCTGCATTAATCTAAATGTGTTGCCTTGTGCTCTTAACCATCTCCTGGTAGTGTTGTTCTGCTTTCATGAATGGTGTACGATTCACCTGAGGTAGACGATTGACAATTTGTGCGTGCTTGAGACGATGGACTGGATTTGCCTTGTGCCGGTACGGTTCTGCTTGTTACTATTGCGCAGATATGATTAGCCAACTGTGGATGATCTTGGTAGATTCGGTAGTTATATCAAATATAGAAGATTGGTATGAAACCACCTATTGATTCACAATAAAATTCTGTGATGCATGCTTCTGATTCGATAGCAATAACGCCTGGTTTATGGTGTAAAATAAATAATTAGATCCAGTCTGTAGTAGCAACACTATTCGAAGCATTGTTAATAACTGCCATGTTAGAAATCCATTGTCTAGAATAGACTTCTCGTTGATGATCACGGTGCAACAATTTCTTTTCGAATAGTTCCCTTAAATTCAAATCCTTTCCACGAGTAGATCCATGTCTCAGAACGTTTGGAAGAGCAAATGGAATGCACAGTTGTTTTCTCTATAGTCCCATTCTAGTGCTCTTCAACCTAATTGCATAGATCACGAACCTGAGAGAGTAGTTAAAGTGGTAAATTGCTCGGTGAAACCCTTGTCAAATCCTTCCTCAACAGTGGTTGTTGTCCACATGCATGCGATCTGCGTCAGATAGTACGCTGCATCATTCTCTGGTCTTGTCAATGAATCAAGCTCAAATAGGACGAGTGAGTTTCTTGACAGTAATTATTAAGAATGCAAATATCAAATCAAAGGTTCACTTAATTTGGCTGCGCAATGGACAATAGCTGTTGGCTACATTCATTTTTTTAATTATCATAAGTATGTATTTAGGATGTATAAAACGATTTGAAGTTAATTTAATAGATTAAAATTAAATGATTAAATGTGAGAATTATAAATTATAATTGTTAAGATCAAATTTTCCATAATTTATAAATATTAGTATTTATACTTACGACCTCTATGCATAGCTTTTCGACTCCCATAATGCGCAACTAGCATTGACTTTTCCTTGTGCTTGCTGCCACCTATATTAATGAATGAACACCTTTTACAAATGTGGTATCTAATGAACATCTATTTTATATTAATTGTTTTATTGTCGTTTTGTAGTTACAATTTGTTTTACTGTTTTTTAAGATATATATATATATATATATATATATCACATAAAAAATAAAAACAAAAAATATTTAATTTATTTTATTTTGATTAAATAAAAATTAAAAATAACAAATATTTTATTTATTTTATTTTGATTAAATAAAACTTAAATTAGTATATATATAATATATAAACTAATCAAAATCACAAAAGAAAAACACACAAATATGTTATTTGTTCTTTTTTGTAAATAAATGAAATTTAAAAATAAAAAATAAACAAAATAAAAAAACAATAGGGTTTTGTAAATAAAAACATTTGTTTTTATAACAACATAAAAATTAAAAATATATAAATAAAAACATATAAAAAATATTGTCTTTATTGTCATTATTTTAAAAGAGGGCTTTTTAAAAAGAAACTATAAAAATAAAATATAATCGTAAAAATTTGCAAATACACATCGAGTCTTCTCAAGCCCAAAAATTTCATGCGTTGATACATGTTTTATGCTCACTTGTTTTTTTTTTGAGTCACTCTAAACAGGTATTTAGGAAGAGGATTGTCAAAGATGCCCTGGGACCAATTAGATTTGCGCTAACCTTTTACAGGTTCGAAGACAGTGCAATTTCATATCTAACTGATCTTCTTTGAAACCGAAGGCAGCTACTGTCGCAATCAAGCCTTCTTGTTGATTTTTATTTTTGCACAGTGGGACTTGGCACATCTTCCGTTTGGGGGAGGTAGGTGTTTGTTTGAGACTGTTAAACTTATCATAAAAAATCGCTTGTTTGCATACTCTTCTCTATTCTAGATCATTAAGATTGTATGTTTTTAGAGGGGTCGATCACTGAAAGAGTCGACTCTCTCTCTGTGTTGCGCAATCGTTACATGAAGACGCATTAACCTTTGTAAAAGGAGGATGTGAAAACTTTGATTTCTGTTCCAATTTCTTTTTGTTTTTATTGCAAAACAATTAAAAAAGTTAGAGAAAAAAACACATTAACATAATAAAACTTACATTAGTATCTATATACATAAAAGCACATAAAAATTTGTTTTTGTAAATAAATCAAATTTAAACAAAATAAATAGATACAAAAAGCCTTTAAAAATAATATTAAAAAGGGTTATGATAACATTACAAAAATAAACATAAAATAAAATTAAAAACTAATAAATAAAAAGTATTAGGTAAAAAATAAAATCATAAAATTAAAAATTTGGAATCTTCTCAAAATTTTATGATTGTTGCGCTAACTTGTTTTCGCAAGTCACTCAGAAACAGGTTTTGACAAGAAGGGTTGCTACTTTCAGATTTAAAGACGGACGAATGGCATTTTCAGAATTGCAAAAAAATTTTCAGATAAATTTTCCATTAAAAGCTTGAAGAAGTTGAGTTTCCACTATGTATGTCATGACATTTTGCTGCCACAAAGAAGCCTTTCAGAAACCAATTACGCCATGTCATGATTACTTACCCTTTTTCCTTCCAAGCTTATTCGTCATCTATGTTAGAGTCTACTTTTTCACTGTCTTATACATCATAACTTTCTGCATGTCCACCTTTTCGAGTCGCACACGTTTTCCTCATTTTCAGTTTATCTTTTGCTTTTTGAATAAAACCATTCAGCTTCATTTCCATGACAACATTGCTTTGTTATCCTTGCCATAAAAACTGTTTGACCCTCATATCTTTCATCTATAGTCCTACCACTCATTATGTACAACTCGTGTTGACTGATGTGGGATTCCTTAAGGCTCACATTTCAACAAGTCTTGCTCCATCGACCTCAGCACACTATCTGGGATTGAGACTAGAGTTCAATTTTAGTACCTTAAGGCTTGCATGCCTTAATGGCAAGTTCTTTCGCTGACAATCATGGAAATACATCAATGTCCCTTGATCGTTAGATTTTGCAAGTGGCTCGACATCAACTCATTTATTTGCACTTTGCAAGATGTACTTAGGTACCTTGGCACTCATTGACATCAATGGTGAGATTGCTTCGCATTGGTTAACGACATTCATCAATGGTCGGTAACCAATGACTTCTTTACATGTTTGACATCGACACATTTATTCACATGGTAAGAATTGTACCATCGGGTTTTGCAGTAGGTGAAGACTATATATCTTTCATGACTCCATCAGCAATTTTACAGCAGCATACTTCAGCCATATGAGAGTACCAAAGTTTTGCTTTTAGCTTTCATTTTTTACTTCATCCAACCAAGCAGCAGTTCAGATTTTTTCACTTCACACTCTATGATCCAGCAGCAGTATCAGCCACATTCCTATTGCATAAGTTCATCAACTTTTTGGGTAAGTGGAGGTATGTTGTTTTCTAATCTTTAACCATGTAATTCCTTAAATGCTAGAAAATGAATGAATTTGGAAAATTCCCTCACCATGTTACATTACCTTACTCATTTTCATGAACCTAAGACATCTTCAGTTGGGGGGGGGGGGTTATATTCATTACCATGTGATTCCATTTTTTCCGTCATATTATTCACCATTGACCAACATGTCTCTTCAAACATACATTTTATTACAATTTGTGTAATTCATAACATGAAGACAATGTTTTCCAATGAACATTGATAGCTTATCATTTCCAGTGAATGCATACTTTTAAATCCTATGTATTGCAACAAAAATACAAGTAAAAGAAAAGAATGTCGTTAACACAAGAACCAACATTTGTTATGGTTGTCACACAAGAACCAACCACAAATATATGAAAAAAAAATCCGCTGCTACTTATGCATTTCACATCATGGAATGATTTACTGTTACATACCATCATCATGTAAAGCCCAGCTACAAAGCCAAAAGTTTTAAAGAGAATCAATGCATAGTTGCATGAGGACATGCAACACATTCAATTGGGGGGAATGTTGGGTCGCAAAAATACCACATTTTATTCATTTTATATATATATATATATATATATATATATATATATATATATATATTTTTCTCTCTGGTTCTGGGGAAATCGGTAACTGGGCGGTTCTAGTACTCGCATGACACGGGGTCCATTCCTGTCGGCTACCGCTATAACCACAGGTGCGTCCACACAGCTCACAAGCATGGGGCACGGATAAGTTTGGGTGAGATTTGAACTTGAGACCTCTTTTACAACATTCCTTCATTTACACGGCACTTGCCAGTTAGTCTACACCCATGCGGGATTCATCTTTTATATATCATTTGTCACCTTATTCCTATTTTATCCTTCCATGAGGCCATTAATATCCACCATTTTCATGAATAAATATGGGTTACCTTGTTATTTTCTAAATCATTTATTTTTGAGTATTTTGAGAGAATTTGTGGTTAATTATTGAGAAAAATAACATATTTTCATTATATCTTAAAGTTGGATGAGTTTGGTGATGATTACAGGTATATTTGAAGACTTTAACAAGCTCAAAAGTCACCACCTAGCCTCAAATTCGAATTTCATCTTCAAGATGTGGGCTAATTTCAAGGAGAAGATCATGGAAATGTGGAGAGAATATCTCATTCAATATTTGTTGGAGGATTTGAAGGGATAAGTTGAGAGAAAAGTGGGTATGTTGGAGAATTTTGAGGATAAGTTGAGAGAATAGTGGATCTGTAATTATGATTAGTTATCCTGAATTCATGTATAAATAGGAGGGCTCTCTCCTCATTTTGTCAGAGATCTCTCCAGTGGTTTGGAAGTAGAGAATTGTTTATAGTTAGTCATAGAGTGGATTTTTGATTGTTATGTAATGGAGATGATGCTTAATGCAAATCCTTTGATTCTTCATGTTAATTTTGAGTTCTTTTCTTATGAATTGTTAGTGTAGATTTTCTTTCAGTAATTTCTTTCTTATGAGTTGTTAATATAGAATTTCAGTGATTTATTTCTTATGAATTGTTTGTATAGATTTGTCGTGATCTCACATCTATAATTTTCAGTCTTTCTTTACCAAGTTAATTTATGCAATTTCATGTTTTCTGTAATTAGATTTATTTGTTTTCTGCAATTAGATTTATTTTACGCAATTTCCTGCTTTTCTAGATTAGATTTATTTTTATGTCATTTCCTGTTTTCATAACTTAAATTCAATTTAGTTGTAGAATAAATTAGCAATACTCTGCCCCTGCATTATATTTTGTTTGTACCTCACAAGTTTATACTTTCACCGGGTTGACAATTAAATCGTTGGATATATGTTATAAATTGTTTAATGTTTTTCGCTAACAACCCATAGGACCAACGAGACCAAGGTCTTTAATCTTATCTCTCTCAAATTATATTATCACATGTATTCCATATATATATTTTTATCATCACTGTATAAGGAGAAGATCCAAATTGGATGATGTGATCCTCTGATCCTCAATACTTCTCCTATAAGGGTTAGGTGCTAGTGACATCATCAAGGGGTGGGCAGTCCCTTGAGAAACAACGTAGCAATAACTGATTAAGAGAGAGGACATCACACATCATCATCTTGGTCAACTTGACCAAGATACACCTGGTTAACTGACCAAGAATGTATCTGCAGGAACTGGTTGTTCCCAGACCGAGAATGTCTTTGCCTCAACCTGCAGCATCTACTTGTACATCATGTCGAAGAAACTGTATGGTCCCAGACCATAATACCTTAGATACATATAAGGGCCCTAGCCATATGCTAGGGAATTTTCCATGGCATCAACCTGTTTGGTCTCGGACCAAGAAACCCAGGAGACTACTAGGGGCCCTAAGGTACCTTCTAGGGTCTTAATCTTCCCTAGTTAATTGACTATGGTACCATCCTCCCTGAGTATGGGTTTCACAGCTGCACTATCTTTAACACTCCCTGTTTGAATACTAGACACATCGATAACTTGTCTTCTTGACAGAACATACTACACCATGACATGGCGATAAATCTTCTCGATGTGTTTTGACCTTTCATCAAATACAAGATTTTCTGAGAGGTTCAAACAACTCTCCATATCAACACAAAGTATGATCTCATAGATCCATTCGAAAGTTATAACTGACTTTCTTTGGTAGCTGAGAATAACCTTCCATATATCATCTTTCCAAACCTGTTGTTTGGCTGAAGCCTCATAATGGGAGTAAACTGAATCAGTGAATGGCTCCCACTCGTGACTAGAGCAACCTTGAAGCTTTTCAATAGGCTTCTCAATGAGACCAATTGAAGGCTTCTTGGCCTTCTCCCTTCGCTTCTCTAAATGAGGAATCCCATAGTCTTCCATGAATGAGTCACTGGAGTGATGGAAGATCACATCTATACTTTCTTTTTCTATAACTCCATTTTGCTGGGTACTGGAGAGCACAGTTGCCTCCCTCTTGATCTCCTAATCTTGACAGGAGTGTAAAACATGTCCCGAGACCTCATAGAGGTCACCTTCACTAACTCCAGTCAGAATTGATGAGCTCCTACTACCACCTTTAGGCCATATCAAAGCCTTTCCTTCTGAGAAGGCTACAAAGAAGCCCTTGTCTTCTAAAACTATCACTGAAATAACATTCTTCTTTAGGCCAGGAACATATAAAATTTCTCCAACATTTATTAACGTCCCTGAATCAAGATGTAGGTCAGTTGATCCAACCCCTTTAATATCATAGGTACTTCCATCACCAGGTTCCACTTTCTTATGAAACTTCTTGACCTCGAAAATTGCCAGGGCTATCTTGAATCCAGTCACATGCTTGGTGGCTCCACCATCTATCCACCAGGAATCAGATAGGTTTGAGAAGGAACTTGTAAGTGTTGAAGCCAAGCAGTATTCTTTTCCTTAATCTTGATTCTTGGTCTCATCCCTTGATCTCTGCTAAGGCTGTTCTTTTTCCGTAGCAACTGAGGCATGATGTTTCTTTTTATGCCAATTATTGTTGGGTGGTTTCTTACACTCCCTTGCAAAATGACCAAGCTTACTATAATTATAACACCTAAACTTTGATCTATGAGTTTCCTTATCATTGTCCTTGTGACGTGCGAGATTCTTTCTTTTCTTTGTCTTGGCAACTAGATCATGATCCTTTTCAAGTGGAGGGTCTAGATCTACTCTGGATCCTTCCTTCTTCTTCTAAACAATCATGCCACAACCTTTCGAAGTTTGGATGAACCTCTCTTCCAGTTACTGAGGCCAGGAATGTCTCTTAAGATGCAGGAAGAACATCGAATATATTTTGCATGAGATCATCATCTTCTACTTTAACTCTAATGGCCATGAGTTGATCTCTTATCTGAGATATCTTGGAGAAGAAGGTAGGAACAATCTCATCCTTTTCCATCTTACATGATCGAAGTTGTTCCTTCAAGGCCCTTTTTTGAGTAGGGGCTTTCTTCCCATAGAGATTAGCTAGAACATCAAAGTATTCTTTGGCTGTCCTTAAGGGAGATATTACGAGCATTAAGTTGTCTTTAATTGAGTCAAAGATGACTCTCTTTGCCTTGGCTTGCTTCTTCTTGAATGCTGCTCTTCCTTGAGCTATAGCGGGTTCTTCAATAACTCTAGTGACTAAGTCATCCAGATCACTTTCTTTTGGGATATTTAGAATCCTAGCCTTTCATGCATTGAAATTTGAGGCTCCCTCAAACCTATGTTCTTATTTGATTGAAGGAGTAGCCATATTCAAACCCTACCTATCAACTTGATGAGTTTGTCAAGTGAACTTTTGCAATCAAGTTGAATACTATGCAACCCTTACCTTAGGATTTGTGTAGTTCTGTTAGCCTACAAGGAAGAGTTAGCTACACCCTAAGATCTGACATCATGTTAAAATTTAGGGTTAGGTTAGGATTTGACATAAAACATATACTTTAATGCATAGACAAAATTAAAAAACAAAGTTAGATTCAGAATGACACTGCTGCAATAAATTCAAACATAATTTTCATCTCTTTCAACTTTAACACTTCATTGGTCATTATGTTAAAGTTGGTCCATTAGATGATTTACCAAATGCCATCTATAGTAACAATATTATAACTGATGAAACAAAACAATAACAATGTACAGGAAAGAACATTAGTACTAAACAATAACAAAGAACAGTAACAATACTAATATAGAATTATTTTGGATCAACCTTATACTCGGATACTTTTAGCTTTTGATCTTGTCATCGAAGGGACAAGCCACCTAGATTAACAAATGACGTACCTTGAGAGAGAGCTTAAGAAGGTTATAGTAGTCAGCGTACAAACCTTAGATTCTTAATCAACATGAAGAGAAAATTCAATCCTTTATCTAGGCTTCAACACCACTTCTTAAGAAGGCAAAGACATAGGTCACAACTCAGCTGAGAAACACAGTCATGCTAGCAGAGAGACACACAGTCACACCATCAGAGAGACACACAGTAATGCCCAACAGAGAAACACATAGTCACGCCAACAGAGAAGACACAATCATGTCAGAAAATAAGACACAATCACGCTCAATAGAGACACACAGTCAAGCAAGCAAAGAAACTAGTCACGCCCAACAGAGAAACACAATCACGACACTAGAGAAACACAGTCACACCAACAAAGAAACACGATCATGCCAATAGAGAGACGCATAGTCATTATCAACAGAGAAACACAGTCACGCCAGCATAGAAAATCTATGTTGCGTGGGAGCGCCCCCCACCCCCTTCTCCTGCTCTCGAAGCTCGCTCCCAAAACACTCCCAGTTTTGGGAGCACGCTCCCAAGGCGCTCCTGACACGCTCCCTTCCTTTCCTATACTAAAAGCTCCTATACTAGGTTAATCATTTGATGACAATGTTATGGTATCTCCCTTCTTTGTTGAGCTCCTATAAAAGTTTTTATGGTTGATCATGTGATAATAATACTATAAGTTATAACTATTAGATGATTGATGTTTTAAGGTTTAATCCATGTATTCTATAGCTAATCCAACATCCTACATTTTTTTAGATATAAATCCATCAAAATATATTAAAATATATACTAAACAAAAAGCGCTCCCGAAACGCTCCCAAAACGAGAGATTTTTAAAATTTTGCTTTTCGCTTCGCTCCTGTTCCCCGCTTCCAACAGCATAAGAGAAGACATAGTCGCGCCGATAGAGAAGACATAGTCACGCCCAACATATAAACACAGTCACGACAATAGAGAAACAAAATCATGCCAACAGAGAAGACACAATTATGCTTAGCATAGAAACATAGTCATGACAACAAAGAAACACAGTCACACCAGCAAAGAAAAACACAATCATGACCTAGGTCAAGGGCATCAACAAGTCTACGGCCCAACATAGAAAACACAGTCAGGACCTAGGTCAAGTGCAACACCAATTCTACGACCCAACATAGAAAACACAGTCAGGACCTAGGTCAAGTGCAGCAGCAAGTCTACGACCCAACGGAGAAAACACAGTCAAGACCTAGGTCAAGTGCAGCAGCAAGTCTATTGCCCACTCCAAGAGCAGCAAGTACCCTAGACGTCAAGCAAATAGCAACAACGAGCTTTAAAGGCATACAAAGAATCGGATCTAAATCAAGATACACTCAACAATGAAGTTGAGTACTTAATTTATAATCTTGATAAGCCTTCTAGAAAGGTCACTTAGGCAACCCCTAAGTTTTAGGATCGTTACCAATAAAAGCATAAAATAAAATTATGTTGACTTAGAATAGGGTACCAAAGGTCCAAAAATAAAAACCATAAAATGAAAGTCATCATACCAAAGGTACACACAATAGGGGTGCTAGGACCAAGTAAAAAGATAAAGGACTATATAAGTCAACCAAAGGGGTCATAATAAGAAGGTGAGACAACCCTCATACTGACAAGACCAAGGTGCATCATAAAGGTGGACACACAACCCCTTTTACCGATAGGACCAACAAGACAAAGGTCTTTAATCTTTTCTCTCTCAAGGTATATTGTAACATGTGTTCCATATATATATTTTTATCATCAGTGTATAAGGAGAAGATCCAAACTGGATGATGTGATCCTCTGGTCCTCAATACTGCTCCTAAGGGTTAGGTGCTAGTGAGATCATGATGTGATCCTCTAGTCCTCAATACTGCTCCTTGAGAAACAACCTAGCAATAACTGATTAGGAGAGAGGACATCACACATCATCATCTTAGTCAACTTGACCAAGATCCACTTGGTTAACTGACTAGGAATGTACCTGTAGGGACTGCTTGGTCCTAGACCAAGAATCTGTCTGGACCTAGACCATGAATGTCTCTGCCTCAACCTGCAGGATCTGCGTAGACATAGTGTCAAGGAAACTGTCTGGTTCCAGACAAGAATACCCTAGAGACATATAGGGGCCCTAACCACATGCTAGGGACTTTGCCATGGCATAAACCTGCTTGGTCCCGAACCAAAAACCCCAAGAGACTATTGGGGGCCCTAGGGTACCTTCTAAGGTCTTACTCTGCCCTAGTTAACTGATTAGGGTACCATCCTCGTTGAGAATGGGTCGCGCAACTGCGCTATCTTTAACACTTTTTGTAATTATCTAAAAGCATTGCATTGGTAGGAATAGTCTAAGGTTTCTCAACAATAACCTAGAGCTCATTTTCCTCTAATAATAATGCGATCCTTTCTTTTCAGGGGCTGAAGTTTGATGCTTCTTCCAGCCGGTCCTCGAATCTCAGGCCAGTAGTGATCTTCACTTCCCAATTGATACAGCATGCCCACAACCTCCTGGTGAAATTAAACCTAGAAATCTCTGTAGCCATCAACCCGCGGACCTGCTAATCAACACCTGTACTACAGTGCACAATATGTACCACACTGCACAACCATTGCCAGTATTAACCACTGCTCATCATCTGATCACTACTCATCAACTGATCACTGTCCATTGTATCACTCTACTCATCAACATGTACAATCAAGCTGTACTAATCAATTTGTAGCTCAAATTAACTGACTCAATCAATCTGAATCTGCACACTAAACTTTGTACACTTGGGTCCAACCAACTGCTCATACAACTCAACCAATTTGAGTCAAACCAATTGCACATAAGGCAACCTGTGCCAATCCTACTCAACTGAACCATCCTGTACCAAGCTACTTGTGTACATGTGCCAAATCAATCATATACCTGTATTAATATAATCAAGTGCTCTGATAGTCAACCAACCCTTCGTACTTGTCCTAGTTCATCAAGTAAGAGACACATTTGAGCAACCTGTTAGGATATTTAGACACTTAGGAGTTAGTTAAGATCAACTTGTGTAATATATCCGTTAGGTAAAAGTGTGTTTTTTTAGTATGCATTAGTATGCATTTGTAAATATTCTAATCCGACGGTCACGATATGTTCTAGACATAGAGTGATCTGACGGTTCAACTTCTCTTAGATCATACCTACCATTGATCCGTGGCTTAACACCCGATTGGTCTATGATCTCTATTTAAAGAGTCTATGATCTCTATTTAAAGAGCATAGAGGGTCCTTGGCTAGTTGATTGATTATGAGAAGCTCATGTAACTTTCTTTCTTTTGCATAATAAATTGCTCCAAGTAGCTATTTGGCTGGGGCCGTGGACTGTTTCCCTCTCGAGGGTTTTAACCACGTGACAAACATCGGTGTGTTGATCTGTGATCTGTTTGTGTGAAGCAGTATCTGAAGGTGTTCGGTCTTTTGGGAGTACCCTGTGTACCCGAACACAACCAAGAGACTTCACATACAGTCAACCTAACTCTGTCCAATCACAATTAATGACACCACAACCAACCTCAATCACAGTCAAGAAAGACTTGGCAGTTAAACAAGATAAACCTCAACCAACTAACCTCAACAAAGAAGATAAACGACTTAATCAACTATGTCAAACTCAATAAATCTCATAAACTCTTAGACACAAAAGGATTTTTCACTCCAATAAAATCAAGTCAACAAATCAAACAAGTATCAAGCAAATAGTCACTTACAATACTGCCAAAAGTTGTCATTAATAGTTAATAACAATCCAACTCCACTTAGGTCAAAGACACAATGATCAACACTTATCAAACTAGTTTTCAAAGAAAACATTTAGGTTGATCAAAGAAATAACTCACAAGATCTACTACTTACAAGTCAACTTCTCATTCAATACTACACTTATACAACAATCAAGATAAACACCAAGATCTATGCCAACAACATCTAGGATAATCATCAAGATCTATATCAAGATCACATCAAGATATATGCCACGATAATCATCACCATATCCTCCATAACCTATTCAATGACTTCAAAGAGATATACCAATATATAGGCTCACATACTAAGATCAAAGATGAACTCTATCTATGAGAGACATGTGCCATCACAACAGAAACCCAGAAGCATGAGCCATACCTTTTTGAAGATCATAAGATGAATAAATAGTAGACAAATCGAAAGAATCTCTATATCATGTCACCACATAGCCCTCGTAGCAAGCTCTCAACGAGACAATAATTTTGTAATTTCGATTCCGTATGAGAAAGTTACGCCAATTTTGGTGAAGATGCCCAAAAATTTCTCCGTCACAAAATTGCGCATTTTTCTCCAAGAGTTGCGAAATTCATGAGAGAATGATGATGAACAAATGAAATGTTTGATATTCTATTTATATAGGTTGTGGAGAAAAGTTATTACCTTAGGCCGACATGCAATTCAAAATTACAAATAATTAAATTCTCTTTTGTTTGGTCGACCCCCCCAAAAAGGTGGGATACACCAACTTCAAAAATTCATATCTTTGCAACCGTAAGGAGTTAGAATATGCTCCACATATCAACGGAAATGGCTTGATGAGGACTATCTCCCTATGATGGATTTATTTGCAAATCTTGGTCTAATACCCTTAAATTCTTCAATATGTCCAGGATGTCAAAGACCCCACACATGAGGGTGCCAAAGACCATACCACCAACTACATGAGTTTCAAAGTATTCTTCAACATATCAAGGCATGCATGTGGGCTCTACTTCCATCTAGATCCCAATAGCCATATAACCACAAATAGAACCATACATCATCATGGTTCAAGACCCAAGGCACCCCATCCAAGGATTTCAAGGACTCTTTTAAAGATATCATATAATATTTAAACAAGATACTTTCCATGGACTTCAAGGGCTTGAACATCATCATGTTCAAGGTCTCCATATTATTAAAAACATATCCAATGGTTCCACTATATATATTCATCACCATAAGAGTACCAACACCCCAAAAGAGGGGTACAAAGACCTCATCACTTGTTTGCAACACCTTATGGGCTTCATATGCATGATCACAAGGCTACTACATGCCAATGACCGTATAGAGTCCAAGGGACATCAAACCACCATATATGTGGGTTAAATACCTAAACTTTCAAGGACACCAAGAACCCTATAATAATGGGTTCCAACATACCACCATAAGTGTGGGTTCCAAGTCCTAAGTCTCCACATGCAAGAGGATCAAGATCTAAGCTTGTGGACTCAAGGACCCCACTAGAACTTAACAACCTCAAGACCATCCAATGCAAGCAATGGGATTCACCATCAATACATCAAGGACTTTACACATGAGTCACATCATCCATCCAACAACCAATCAAGAGATCAAAACAAGTACAAGCATAACAAGCAACACAAAGGCCAGTAACCAAAGATCATCTAGGAGTAAGGAACTCGACAATGGACTCAAATGGGACCAAGATACAACTTAGGTGCACTCGACCAAGTTAATGGGTAACCAGGACTTTTGTCATTGTTCCAAGGCCTCCAAGGGCTTCAAGCTTGGGCTTGGACAAGGTCAAAATGGCTCCTCTGACACAAACAACCACAAACTAAACACTAACCCTTAGGGGCTCCACAAGGAGCACCAAGGACTCAACAGTTGTCATCAATGACCAGACACTGTTGGCGTCAATGACAACTTAATCAACATAATACAAGTGTGCGATGAATGAAAGTGTATGAAATGACTCTTTCCTCCCTCTATTATATGAGAGGTAAGGGAGGGAAACCATATAAAGTGGGCCTAAACCTCTACAAGCAACCAATCCAGAAGGAGATAGGCCTATATGTCAAGTTCCAATATGAAGATGTCCAACAAGTAAGTCTCAAAGGTATGGATCTTCCACTAGATGTGTCCAATGCTTCTCCTCCAAAAGCCTCCAAGGCTTCAACGCTCCTCCAAAGCCATGTGCTCCTTTAGGTTCACCACACCTACATGATCACACCCTCAGCCCAAGTAAAAGCCTCCAGAGTCCATGTAATTAACCAAGTGTGCCCATGCCATCTAGGGCTAAACGCCCCCCTCCAAAATGCCCAAGGCTCCTCCAAAGCAAGGTGTCCTCCAAGCAAACAAGCAACCCTCCAAGTGCATATCATGAAGAAAGTCACCAAGCTCCATAGGTCTCGAATGCTCCAGGGAAAATGCCATATGAACATCCATACAAGGTCTTGCAATCAATGAGCAAATAAACTCCAATATGTCTTCCCATCACGGAACTGTCAAGGTTTGTCCATACATGATTTACCCCATATTATTGTGCCCCAAGCAAGGTTTGCAAACACATTTGGAGTGATCCTGGGAGCTAACATTTCTAACTGTAGCTGAAAAAGATACATGTAATGTCTGAGAACAGCCTTGCCAGTACATCACAAAAGATGATGGGTATGCATGCCCAAATGAAGCTTGGAAAAATATTACTCATGCTATAATTAAACAGGTTTTCACAAAGCTTCATAATCCTGAAAATAATGCCTAGTGGAGCAAAGCACACAAGTGGCTTCAGTTGTATATATTGCTATTTGTTTTATAATAATGAATGTATGAGCTAAATGTCTGTTTTTTTAAAAGGAACATATTGTAAGTTAATTTAAATTTCATCAGGATAACAGATCATTTTACCGTATCTTTATAAAGTATAAATGTGATGGTTGAGATTTTCCTGTTGCTCAAAATTTCAACAACTATAAATGCTGTTGAGCACATAGAAAGATAGAATAATGCTAAATTGCTACATATCTCAAAAGTAGTATTTGACATGTTGTCAAGCAAATTTGCAGATGCAAAATTTACTAAGCACCGGTTGCTGTAAAATATTCAGTGTACTTTCTATTACCATTGTTGTTTCAAGATTTATATGATTGACTTTTCTATTGGCACTTATGTCATTTTCATACTAGGATGGAATACATCCCCCAAATAGAAAATTGCATTTTGTCATTTTCATACTAGGATGGAATACAATCCCCCAAATAGAAAATTGCATTTTGTATTTAAAAAATATAAAGATGCTTTCAAGGCTGTAGCAGTGAAGAGTTTAGGCAGTTTGACTTTACTGATTGCTCCAGTTTCCAGCAATTGACGATTTTGTTGCTGAGCATATGTTGAATATGTAATAATTTGAAAGTATGCTTCACTCAACTTTCCTCATAAAGACTATTGTCCTGGACATGATTATTATAGCAACATTTATTTCATCCCAAGTGTTATAACGTCAACTCATAAGTCTGTTTGGGATTGATAATTTGATATAGCCTCTAAAAGATTTTATAAAGCAGGTGTGGGACAGCAAAATATCTCTCTGAGTGAATGCCATTAATTTAACTTTCAAATAAGGATATTGTACGAGAGCTAGAAATCCATCCAGGGATTCCAACCATTAATTACATGCTTAATGAGATTGCTTATGGAAGACAACTACCTTTTAAAATTGGCTTAGCTCAGACTCCTTGGAGATTCGTTCCATTGTGATGCTGCCTCTGTAGATTGACATATTAAGGAAGAGCTCAGATTGCATGGTTGCCTTGTAACTTCATTGAAATTTGTATCTGGTCTAAACTTTGACATTGGTATGTCAGCATGTTTCTTTCTTATGACAGCATTATGTTATTCTTCTGAAGCATCTTGTTAGACTATCCCATTTGCAATTATGTTGATAAAGCTTGTTTTGTGAGATTTTTCCTAGTCTAATGCAGATTCATGTAACAATAATTACCTTTCTATTACATAGAGTTGCAACCTTTAGCTTCCATATTTTCATGATTGTTTTGTGTTTTACTTTCATTATCAACACATTCATTTCTTACTAGAGAAACCTTTTCAGACTCGGAAAACATGGAGAAACTGTGAGACTTCATCTTACAGCTTAACTCTTTCTCTTACATGTATCTATAATATTCAATGTTAGTGAAATTGTCAATGACTGTTGTGCATGGATTTGTGGTGTATATTGCCAGGTATTTTGATTTTATGCAATTGCCTTTAACACAAAAGTGAAGTATTGATCACTTCAGTTACATTAATTTGCTTGGCAAAAGTTAAGTATTTATCGCATCAATTACGCTATTTTACACAAGTTTTTGAATTGCTTACAGCAATTGGAGGCTTAACTGGGCAGTTACTCCAGCAAAATGCTCACGTCTTCAGTAAAATCACAGAAAATCTTCGGGCTTATCAGGTAAATGCTGGCATGCACAAAGCTTGAAAAGTAATAGAGAAAAAGTTTGAAGAAATTTTGAATATCTAAAAGATATCCTTGTATTGTATCTTAGAAGTTCTCAAGTCTTAACTTGATGGCATTCCTTTACCTTTTTCTTTCATTATAAAAATATACAAATTCTATTTATAAAACAAATACAATATGTTACAATTTCAGGCTTCTTTAAACAGGGAGACATGCTGCAAGCAACATTGCCAGTGATAAATGATAAATGCTATAGATAAAATTTAAATCATACATGTAACATTACATTTTATTCATGGACCCAAGTCTATATCATTTCATTCATGCAAGTAGTAATATCCAAAAACAACCTTTGTAAACGAAGCTATATAGTATATATCCAAAATTAGCCTTTACTTATGAGGCTACAAGTACAATGTATCAAACTATGAACAATAAACGTACTAACATAGAAATAAAAGTAAAACATGAGCTTAGACTAATTGCCATCCTCATCTTCATAGTCTTCCTCTAAGTCACCGGATTCGACGATTTTTTGCTTTCAAATTCAAAATTTGCCGTATTTTTCAGACAATCGATTTTAATTGTTGAAAACCGCCGATTTTCAAGCCATGATCATAGGATGACCCTGTGCGGAGGAAAGAGAAGCGTAAAACACCTCGACTTGTCCGAAGCTCAAGGTAAATTCAATGAAATCGTTTGTTTTTTAAATTTGGACGGCTCAGAATACTACTGTGAATCGTGCTTGTGAGGCATTTGTTGTGAGGGTTGTGAGGCACTTGTCGTGAGAGTTGTGAGCAGAGGGGACTACAGGGCACAAGTAGGAAAGCACTGCTACAGTTGTAGGATACAACCATAGACGATAGCTACGACCACGAGCCACGACGTAGCCACAAAACGACCGCGCAAAGAGGAAACCGGAAGTGTAGCAGGACGTTGACTAAGCTTAATGAGTATAACGTTGGGAGAAAAGAAATTACGACAAAGCATAAATAACGGGAATGCATCAAATATAAACAAAAATACTTTATTACAAAGCTACATAGTATAACAACATAAAATAATGTAAACGAAAGTAGGATATCATATTTAAAGAAATAGAAAATATAATTATTAAGTTAGCTTATTTTAAAAGGTTTTGTTATTATATTTTAAAAATTTATATATTATTACATCAAATGAAATTTTTATATATTTTTTAATTTCCAAATTATATAGCTTGTTGAACTTGATGTCGAATTTTATGGCCAAATTTTTCATTGCCGATTGTTTTTCGAATTTCAAGGTCTTCGAATTCGAACATGAACTCGAACCAGGTGACTTAGGTGTTCCTTAAAAATAGAACAAGAAGCACGCTCAACAACAAACTGTAAAGTGGAAAAAGTATTTTCAATTCCACTTCTAGGTTCCTCAATACTTAGTGCAACAAGAGAGAGGCCCAAGTCAGTAAATTCTGGCTCGACATCCCAATCAGCACAAGGCCCACTACTATATTTTGGGCCCTCAGTGCTCAAGTCGCTTGTGTGAGGAGAGAATGAAGTGATGTTCTCCTTTATAACTTTTTTCAATCTAATTAGAAACATCTAGAATTAGATTTTATTTTAAAATTTAATGTATTAATCGTTAATTACTAAAATTCGTGGGTAAAAAGCAGTATTACCAACATCGGCCGAGAAATCGCGGGTTTTTCAGCTCGGCGATTTTTTCTCAAAAAATCGCCGAAAAAATCGGGGCGATTTTTTGCCGATTTTTGCCCAATTTTTTTTTCGATTTATCTTGAGATATTGCCGATTTTTTCGATTTTTTCTCAAAAAAATCGCCGAAAAAATCGGGGTGATTTTTTCCCAATTTTTGCCCGATTTTTTTTCGATTTATCTCGAGATATTGCCGATTTTTTCGAGGTGATCTTTTCCCGATACATTGTCAATTTTTTCCCGATTTATCCCGAGATATTCCCAATTTTTTCTAAAGTTGAAATTGAATATTTTTGTATTTTTTTAAGTTTGCCGATTTATTGCCGATGTTTGTCGATGTGTTGCCGAGATATCCCGAAACGATGTTTCCTGGACCCTATCGATTTTTTCTCCGCGCCGATGTTTGCAACACTGGTAGAAGGAGACTTTATTGGCCAGTTTTTTAAGTGACAGGCTTTTATTTGATGGGAAACACCTCGTACATGAGAGGAAACACGATGGAAATGTGTTTCCGTCCGTACAGATGAGTTTCTTGTACATGAAATGCATTTCGTACAGACGGAAACGATTTTCTATCAAGTACCAGATGTGTTTTCAAGGGTGAAACGGGTGCCAAACCTGGGTTTCCTGCAACTTAGGTGTATAGATTTTTTTCCAATGAAAACTTTGTGGGAAAATCCTTGGACACTTCCACACATTTCGTGGATCATATTTAGTGTAAACCTATGTTGCAAAAAATGCTTGGAATGGTGGCGTACTAGTCCCTGAAACACTCAGAAACGTGGAAATGGATACGAAACACCATGGAAACGTCCTTGGCCATACTGTATAGCATTTCCAAATCTGGGAACACCGTATGGTACGACCAAGGATGTTTCCAAGTTGTTTCGGTCTTTTTCAGCGACGTTTCAGGCATGTTTTGGAAGTTTATGGGGCTAGCGAAGTGTCTGTGAAGGATGCGTGGGAGTCGTAGGAAAATATTACCTTCATCTCAATGAGCCTTTAAGACGAAACACAGATAGGGTATTGGGCTCGGAGGAGTTTGTCACCTTGTAATTAATGCTAATATTAAATTCTTAAAGTAAAAGTGACATTCTCCTTTATCTTACCTTTTCTATCATTTTACTTAAATTTTTAACATCACCATTAATTGTTTTAGGATGCTTGAGAGTGATTCCAACCTCATCAGACTTCATATGGAGAAAGTATAATTTCATATCCCATTCAAAATTTAGTAGACTTTATAGTTTTCAGGATTTCAAGATTGGCAGGATTGTATCATTTCCATTGGTTTCTATCATGTATGAGGGTACGGGATTGGCATTAGTCAAGACCAACAAGCTATAGGATTTTGCATCATGTAATCATCTCCTTCTAATGTGTCATTTGTGTATCATTCTTATCTTTGTTGCTTATTTTCTTGCAAGATGATGTGATTTAAAAAAACACTATATATCTATATTTTGTATTTTTTATATATTGCGTTTCCCTTGACGTACCCATTTTGGGGGGATCAAGTTTCTAGACGTTCCTGTTTTGGAAACTTGGAAATTTTCCAGGTTTCGTGGAACTTAGGTGTAAACCTGTAGGTGCTGATTACACTGCCCAATCCAGTAAAGACATCGAGTGAGTCACACAACAAAGGAAGCCAACCCAGGCATTGACCCTGATACCACTTGCTTAAAGCACCCAACCACTTGCTTAAAGCGCTCAACCACTTGAGTTAGCCTAGTGGGCTTATAAAGTTTTTATATATGTTATAACGATTTTATACTTTTAATATTTTGTATCATTTATAAGCTGCTAAAGCTTGATGCCTATTATTATGTGGATATAGGGTTGTGTTGGTGAATAGGTAGGTTTGGTAGTGTTTTGAATGGTTGTTGGACGACTACCCCATCGCTGAATTCATATGTACTTAAACCTTTTTGGAACACATAGAAGCTCATACAGTCTTGACCACCCAAGTGATATTTCCTAGTTGATGCACTAATTTTAGATAAAGGTGTGTGGCCCTTAGTCATGATTTCCTGATGATGACTCAAACTTGGTGATTTAACCTTTTCTGTGGTTGTTGTGGTTGTTCTCGACCAATCCGTGATAGATTTGGCAGAGTGATAGAATGGTAGGCAATAGTAAATGATGTCAAAAGCCTGATATATTTTTGCAGCTGTGGCAACTTTGGATTTTGAATTTTATTATTACGGATAATTTAATGTTTTGTTTGTGGTCCCCGACATTGACCCCTTTTTGTGACTTTGGTTGTTTTTTCCCTTGAATTCTTGTCTTCAACCAAAATCTGCTCCTACGTCGGTCTGTAACTCATGCGTTAGCCTGTATCTCCTGCTCTTGTCGTGTGGCTCTATCGTCTATGTTGACCTTCGTAGCTCTCCTGCAATGCGTTCCCTTTCCTAGACCGACCTCTCCCGTGTCGGCCTATAACTCCAGTGTCAGGCTTACACCTGCATCGACTTATATCTCTTGCTCTCGTTGTGCGACTTGTTACATGGATTTTCACTTTGTGTCGACCCTCACTAAATGTTTTTTCTCGGTGTTGCACAACAAGGCAACGTCTATGGAAACCTGTCTCAGCATCCACGAAGACAGTTGACACTTCCACAGTGAGTCAGATAGAGAATAGAACTTTTTGACACCCACTCACGACAAAGAGTGTGGCCTGTTCTCCAAACAATGATGGGTCTGAAGTTTCACTGGTTGGGGGTGAGTCATGAGAGTGGGAGATTACGACCCTAGTTACGCTACACCTGCACCCAACGTGCCTTCAAATATACCCCAGGGAGAGAGAGGCCCTTTTTTTTAGACTAGGAGGAGTGTTATTTAGTAGTGTTGGTCATGGCAAGGCCCTTTGGTTCTTCCTTTAGTAGTACTATGGCTTAATGGCACTGCTGACTGCCCTTTGTCGGGGTTGGTCACTGGGTCACATGAGTACACACCGTGCATACTTACTCTGGTGGCCTTTGTTTTAGCTACGAGACGTTGGTCTCCCTTCACAGCCACATGGACACCCTCTTGGTCTCTCATTTAGCTAGTGCCTTCTCTCTTGGGCATCCTTCCTCATCAGGACGTCTTCTCCTTCGCCAGGTCATATATGTTGCTTGAGGGGGGCGTTGAGGGATTTTACAACATCTCGGGGTTAGTAGGGGCATGACGTTCCCCCTCCAGCTCTCTCTAGCCTTTCGTTCGGAGTGATTCACTTATTTTAGCTATTTTTGACACCCAGGTAGCCCACCTTAAGGCTACATTAGGCCATTTTTTATTATTATTTTGTTTTAAATTTAAGTTGACATTTTATAATTTTCAAATTGGCCATTTTTTATTATTATTGGATATTTTTGTAAAAAATGAGTGTGAGATCATATAAATATATCTCCTCACTTCATTTTTGAAACATGAGATAACTGGGATCAATACTATGTTACTCGTTTACCCTAACTAGGGCTGTTTGGAGAAGATGCGCTCCTCTTGAGGAAGATTTTCTTGGTTATGCAAGTTTTTCTTGGAGTTCTTTGGTTAAATTATCTTTTAAGGTGATGCTTGGATTTGTTGGTTAAACACTAGCACATTGAGGTTTGCTTCTTATCTCTTTGTTGAATGCCGGTAGATGATGTATGTTCATGATTTAATGGTAGCTTTAGGGTTGTGTTTCTTCTAGACTAGGTCATTTCTAGCCTTTTGTCGCCTTAGCGAGAAGAGGCACGTCTTCTTGTAGGATTTTTCTAGGGTTTACCTTAGTTTTCTAGGATAATTGCCTAACTAGGTTCCTTCTTCTCATTTGGAATTCATCTCTTCCTTAGATGCCTTAGGGCAAGGGTATCTTTTCCCTTGTCTTTCTACCTGAAATGCTCTTAAAATCCACCTCTCTAACCCTCGTTTTCTCCTTTCTCCCTTCAACAACCATCCCAAGCACTCCCTAGCACCCTTGATCTCCTTCTTCCACCCTTGACTGCCGCTTTTTCCAACCTCTTGCACCTTTCGGGCCTGCTACCTTTACTGTTGCAACCCTCGCTGCCCTCTAAAGCAATCCTAACAGCTTGCTACAACACTTTCTAAACCCTTGCTATCCTCTTCCTCCTCCTTCCCTAAGCCCTTGCCACCCTCCCTTCCCTAGTCTCTCCTCTCGGTCGCTTCCCCAAACCTTCTTCAACCTTTGGGTCTCCTGCTAAGGCTGCAACAATCCTCGACCTCCCTCTCCTATCCTTTCTCCATCCATTGCCTTCCCTTTTGGGCCTCTTCCCAACCTTGCTGGCCTATTTCTACCCTTGGTCAGCCCTAAGTAGCCCTTGCTTCCTCCCTCATGGTCTTCTCCAAGCAACCTTAGGGATGTTCTTAACCCTCCCTAAGAACTAACGCTCCCTTCCTCTTGGTCTGTGGTATGTCCTCAAGGTCTGTAACAGACCTTGTCCCTAATCTCCACTTCTCCCACAACCATATCCGCCTTTAGGGCCGTGCTTATAGTGGTAGCCGTCCCTAACTAGGGCCGACTGTGCATTCCTCTTCATGCCTATCTTTTAACCCTACACACATACAAACAAAGATTGGTTAGAGGGTTAGTTACAAATGGTTTAAAATAGCACTAATAGAGGACTGTTAACACCATTCGCTATTGCATTGCATACTCATTTTGTGTGGTCAACTTACTTGAACCCTGAAATACAATACTGTTGCAATTTTGTCCTAGACTTATACTGCTGCAATAACATGGTAAATGCATGGTTATATACCATAGTTGCATGGGCACTGCTCTTGAGATTTTGGCGAAACCGTACCCGACGTTTCCCCGCTCCTAAGTGCTGGTACGAAACATCCCCTTTTTTATGGGAGCTTTTTGGGAACATTCTTTTGCCGCTCTCTTTTTATTGGGAGCTTGTAGAAGCTCCCTGTCTGTTTGGGAGCTCCCAGAAGCTCCCAAACAGACAGGGAACTTCTACAAGCTCCCGACCATGTGGAGGCCAAAATCATAAGAAAAGTGTTGAAAATCAATTGAATGATTAAAGTTTATTGTGCCAAGAAATCACCAATAATAAAAATTTCAATTGAATCTATCAATAATGCCATTCTTTTATTTTCAAGGTTATATAAATAAAGAGGGCCCACACCTCTTAAATGTTTAGATCCATTTAGACTCAAAATATATGCTGCAAGTGAATACAAATGGATCTTTTACAATACTAAGATATTGAACAACTTTAATTCATATCTCAAATGATTATAGCTAGCTTACGTTATTCATACTGACCGATATACCAATTTAGGATCATAAACCATATCAAACTAAAGATACCCAAAAATTTGAAACTTTGTCAGTTGAACATAAAACAATCAAGTTTCATTCACATTAGAAGTAAGTAGTAGTTACCATAAAAAAAATGCAGAGGCACCCAAAGACTAAGCACTCTTAGGAGCAATAATATAGATGGAGTTGGAACAAGGAATTAGAAAAATATTGAATCTTATGATTTATGAAGCTATTGGTGCTTCGTACACATATATGCAACTTGCCTTTACAAACTCGTCCAATGAGAGTTGTATTCTATGGACCTAGAGGAGTGAGCAAATTTAAAATGAACGAATTTCATGACACTACTAGAAGATTAAGGACAAAATAGTTTAAGCTATGAAATCAATCGATTATGTTTTTTTAACTTTATTTTTTTAAATATATTTCAAAAATTAATATATATTATTGCCGCTCCCAACCCTACGTTTCCTGCAAATTTGGGCGAAGCTTCTAGCCGTATCGGATACTCGTGTCTGTGTACCCAATGTACTCGCGTTCCAGAAACTTGTGCAACATAGTTATATACACATTGTTGTCACTTATACTAAGTATGTAATAAATGCCTAAATAATTATTGTTGTCATAAGTACTTGTACTAATGACCGATACATTTGTATATGTGCACTTCTAATTGCTTGGTGATGAATAAATTACTTGTACTTTGCTAATATTTCCATATCACTATTACTACTTGCACATTGGTACTGATTAGCTACACAATCGGCCTATCCTTGGATGAATGTACTCACATTATTCATATAATCTTTCTTGACTCCATTAGGCATTGGCCACTAACTTAACACATTTGCAAGATATATTTGGTGTCTAGGTGTCTTTTGCAGAGTTGTCCTAGGGCTCTCCCCTAGGAGGTTTCGACTTCCAAAGAAGTTTGGAGAAGTGACTAAGGTGACAATGGCCACTTTCTTCATATATGCTTGCTGGTGGCTTGGACTGCCATTTCAACCGGTAACAGACCCTAATGAGGGACTCCCCCCCTTCAACCTTGTCGGGGGAAACTTAGACAGTAAAAGAAGCTACGGTCAAGGAAGACCACGGGTTCTTTGAAAATGTCATTAATCGCTGGGGAATTTACAGTCCCATAGACATAGCGTTGGAGAGGGACTTCACATATTGGGCATTGCAGGTAGAAATCTTTCTACAAAGAGTGGAATTCCTCTAAAGGTGAAAATAAACAACTCCACTCGGAAGTATTTGAACTCAAACAATTGGTCTGAGAAATGAAAAGTAAGGAAAATGTGTACCTTCAGAACCCCATTGCGTACGCTTCCACTCTCCAAACATAATTCTCGAATATAAAAAATATGCAAGAAGAAATGTGATCACAACAACCCTTTTTAAACAAGAGACAGAAACACAACATCAAACTTTGAACTCTTGGGTGGAAGTGGTTCGAAAAGGGAGCAACCCCACTCAATGTGGTCAAAGGAGTAGTACAAGCCAAGCTAAATGAGGAACGTCGCCATCGAGTTCGAGAGGTTAACCTTAGAGTGCGTGGGATTCCTCCTCCTACAGGTTGCCACCGCTTTCCTTCATGACACCCTAGTTTGCAAGGATATGTCTATTGATCGGGCGCGTATGGAGCCCAACTCAACACTCCACTTTCGGATGTTGGAGGACCGATCTAGAGCCCTATGGGCTAAGAGAAGGTTGACCTTGCTCCTCTCCACACAAAAGATATTCCTAAATATTGACCTAACCAAAACCCAATAGGCAGAGTTCAAGCAAGCTAGAGATCAGGTCACAATTGCAAGAAAAGAAGGAAAGTGGGTAGTGATCCGTGATCTTAAAGCACTTATCTGTGACGAAGCTCCTCTTGGATATTGCCTTCGGGCCAAATGATGGTCTCATTCAGTTGGTGGGTAGGTTAGGTGGAGATGGCCCGCCATTTCCATTGGCTACTAGAACTGCAATGGTGTGTTTTGAGCTTCACCAGGCACACTCTAGGATGCCATCAGGTCTTGCGACCTTTTCCTTACAGAGATACATGCATTTCCTGTATAGACACCACCCCCAATTCAGGGGTACGATTGATTATGGTCTTGCAGATAGGAGACATGATTTGACAGTGTCATAGGGTTTGGGGGGTTTCCTATCTCGTACAGGACTCCCTCAGGAATTGGGTTACTATGCTACATTATATGAGCTACATCGAAGTCTGTTACTCCCCCCCAGAGTCATCTTACTTTGCACTTCACAGTGAGTCTGATGGTGATCCCTTGATCTTTATGTAGGCATCTCACATTATTCTCCTCTTGGGGAGGTCATTCTTTCGAGTGACTTCAATGCTCGCACCAGAAGCCTACAAATATCACTTCATGATAGAGCTGATGATGCACTTTATCTTCAGGAGTTAGAGCTGGATTCTATATGCTTTCATAGAAGTTCGAAGGACAGGAATGCATCTTGTTACCACCTAAGCTGTACTTAATTGGACTTTCAAGTGAGTTGGCAAAGATTGAACAAGTCTCTTGTTCATTATCAATGTTCAGAAGTTAATGTAGGCCATTTTTGGCCTTTTTTCAATTTTTGCATATTCATACCCCCTTGGGGGAATTGTAATAAGTGACATAGCACGATAACGTTTTGTAAAATACTTGGCTTTCATAGGACTTAGTCATCAATCTGATTACTCTAGAGTGTTTTTTCCTTATTAATTTTATGTTGCTTTTTAGTGAATTATAATTTTCAAGTTTTTCACTCAATTCTCCAAAAGTTGGAGTGGTCGTCTTGGTGGTTAGGCCTTAGGAGGTTATTAAAGTCTAGTTGTTAATGTATATTACCATGCTAGTAACTATTTTTGATTCATATGAACATGTACTATATCCCCCCTAGCTTTTTTTAAGTTTTCCATAAATAAAAAAATTTCTTGTAAAACAAGCATTTTTTAAAATATTTGTGTAAAATTAAAAAAAAGTCATAAAAGTGGTGTTAGCAAGGGGATTTTGCCATCAGGGTGCTTCATTTTCTAACCCAGAGCACCCACTATACCCATAAACCTACTTTTGAGAGAAAATGAGTGATTATTTAGCACTTAAATTAATTTTCTCTCGAAAATGGCCAGAAGGACCAAATAAATGGCAAATAAGACAAAATAAAGGCAAAATCCAAATCCCATTGATTAAGGAGATTTGTTTGGGACGCGATCTCAACTAAGTGTAGTAGTGGTGAGTTAACAAAGCCAAGCTTATAATGTGGGATTGGATTGATATCTCAGTTGAGTGAGGGTGCATTCATCTAAGGATAGGCGCATTTCTCTTGGGAGATGTGTTAAATCATGAAGGGAGGGCGCCCAACCACACTAGAGATGGCTCCCAACTCCCTAGAATCACTTTCGGATGCCCTAGTTCACTCCTATCACTCAAGCTAACTTTGTCGAGTGTAGTGTTCCTCTCTCAATGACTAATCCCCCCTCGCCCTCCCCCCCCGCCCTCTCTAGTTTTGCTATAAAACCAAGCACTCTCTCCCATTTTCAATCTAGTTGGACTAATTGGAGCAGAGGCTGGGCGTTGTAATACTTGTTCATTGTTTTGTTGAGAATGAAAAAGATTTTGGAGGAACAATCTGTGTGATGCTATCAATGTGTGGATGATCTATCTCGGTGCATTAGGTAACCTGTGTTTAGCTATTTCTTCATTTGCTTATGAAGATCTGGTTTTAGGGAAGATTAGTAAGTTTGTTTACTTAACCAATCTTTTATTTACATATGCTTAAAGATCCAAGAATTATATGCTTCATTAGTTTATGTTCATATGCTCTTGATTTCTTGCTTATGTATTTCTAGATTTAATGGGTTCTGTGCAAGTTTGTTTCTAGCTATAGGTTCCCTCACATGAAGGAGGTGAAGAGCTTGCTTGCATCTTCTTCTTCTTTCAAGAACTATGCTGCGTTGGAGTGCCCCCCACCCCCTTGCTCCTGCTCCCGAAGCTCAATTCCTTCAGAAGCTCGCTCCCAAAATTCTCTTAGTTTTGTGAGAACGCTCCCAAGGCACTCTTGACGCGCTCCCTTCCTTTCTTATACTAGGTTAATCATTTGATGACACTGTTATGACACCTCGCTTCTTTGCCAAGCTCCTATAAAAGTTCTTATGGTTGATCATTTGATGATAATGTTATAAGTTATAACTATTAGATGATTGATGTTATATGGTTTAATCCATGTATTCTAATTGAACTTCCTACATGTTTTTTAGATATAAATCCCTCAAAATATATTAAAATATATGCTAAACAAAAAAAGCTCCTAAACAAGAGCTTTTGAAAATTTCGCTTTTTGCTCCTTACCCGCTCCCTGCTCTTCCTCAGTTTTTCATCGAAAAATTGCAATTTTTTCTAAACATCACGATTTCTGTTTTTTAGGTAAAAGTCGTGATTTTATTCGGGTTGAAAAGTCAGTGCCCAGAAAAAATTGCGACTTTTCACAATGTGCTGAAAATTTTGGCGATATCTTCAATAATATATATATATATATATATATATATATATATATATTATAAAAAACTATAGTTGCTATGTGAGTAGTTATTTTGTCGTTTGTTGTGCAAATATCAAAGGTAGCATTTTTGCACGACTAGGGGAAGATGGATAGATTGCTAAGCCAGAGTAGGTTTTTAATTTTTGTTCAATATATTGGTGTAATCTGAACACGTGCTTGCAGCCTAAGTTTATATTTGTTTAATATGTTCAATGTATTTTTGTTAAATGAATGACGAAGGGCTACTCTTTATATAGTGTTAGCTCAATTTCCTTTACAATTAAATAATAGTTCTTTCTTCTAGATCCACAATTTGCTTGACAAACTCTCTAGAAAGTGGTTAGATCCACTTTTCTCTCCTAGTAATACAATAAATTAATGCAAGTACATTAGCAAGTCATGTTGGGATGTCAACAATGAATAAAATACTAAGGTGGTTATGTAAAGTTCCTTTTCCAAGGAAATATTCCATCAAACATTTGTAAAATCGCTCCAAAGGTCGGACATCTCCAAGAAATAAGCTTCTTAAAGGGATAGGCAATTCTCCTAGTGAAAATACACCTTCCAAGTGGCACATGTGGACAAAATGCAGTGTGACTCTTTAAATGATAGTTTTGAAATTGCCAAGTTGCTCAATATTTATTAAATTTTCTATTATAAGCAATTTTCAGAAATTGCATAGCCACTTTACATTTAATGACAATGAGATAGGCACTTTGTCAAAAGATAACTGTTCCCAAAGCTAAGACTCCTAAAAAGGGCTCAAGATGATGTCCACATGCAAACAATAGTCTTGCAAGCTAGGTCGCCACCTCCAAAGGCTGAATATCCAATGCACTGCCTCATCAAAACGTGAGTAAAGGATAGGCCCATGGAATAAGGAGTCCACCACTCAAGATAGAAGCACAAATTCAAGAACAAAGTCCCCACAATACACAACCAACCTCATGAAGGAAGGAGACGATCCTTTCTTCAAGGATTAATGTATAACCATGCATCAAAATGTGTGCTAAGAGAGAAGATCAAGCAAAGCGTTCCACTAAAAATGATAACCAACCGTGTTAAGATGCCATCTAGGTGCCAAGAAGCAAGGGTGGCCTAGCAAAAGAAGAGTGCATGCCTCGAAGTATGTGCTAGAAGGGAACACACTTCGATGAAAACTAACAATAAACCATCCTTGAGTGTGAATCATGTCAAATGATCTAGAGCAATTTAATAGAAATCCTTCAAATATCATCAAGTCATGCATACAAGCCAAGTGCTCCATCAATAGGGATAGTCCATGCATCAAGATGCCAAATTAAGCCAACAATGCTTCAACACTCCATCAAGGGGTGATTAAATTGTCATGAGAAGTGGTAGATGAGACGAGTGAAATACATCACTTTCCCTATAGTGTTTCATCCCATAGGCAATACTTCATCATGGGGCAATTATTAATACTTGAAAATTAGGACCCTAATTTGATGGGTCCCCATAACATGACTGCACAAAGTGTTAGATAATTGCATAAATTCTAAGCGAAAATACTTTAAGCATGCCAATATCACCAAGAGGAGAGCATATCAAGATCAAAACATGACGGAGAGATCACATACAATAGCTACTAGTACCATTCCATCATCCAATCAATCAAAAGATATCAACTACCCTAGAGAAAAGCTCATGTACCACAATCCATCCACTGAATCATTCTACAAGCTTGACCTTTGTGATTAAGATCACAAGTGTTACCCTCATACAATATGAGGGGTAATAGTACCCATTGATGTTAACCCATGATGTTGAGGATGATGGAGGGCGATAGTTGACTGTTGCACTAGGAAAACATTCCTGTATATTCACAGGTGGTCATTATTCATTAGATGATGATCAAAATGTTATGATGACATGGATGGCAACATTGTTGCAAATGACAGTGGTTGATTTTAGGACTACAACCAACATTGATTTGTAGATAGCATGTTTGGTGGAGTTGTAGAGGGAGTTGTTTAGGGTGCTTCGTGATATTTGGGATACATGATGTATGATCAACCTCTGGATTGTAGGATGAGAGATGGTCCATGATGGATATGCATAGTTGTGATAGCTTGCTCAATGGATGACAGACGTCAAATGATCACTTGTTTAGTGTTCTTCTCGAGGGTGTTGGAGATTTCTTGCATGGATGATTCACCTGGTGGGAGAACACCCTACCTAATATGAGTGTTGTGTATTGTGGAGGAAGGTTACAAGCATTAGATGACATGTGACAACTTGGTTTTTTGTTCAAAGTATTGGAGATAGCTCTACTATTTGACAATGTTCTTGCAGGGGTTAGTTGCTTCAGTGGAGTACTTGGATTTGGAGGATGGTTAGAGTATGTGGAGGCTCATAATGGAGTGGTGTGGACTTGCCTTGCATAGTTACATCACCTTGGGTCACTGCTGTGCATGATATCATCAATGGAGCTTGACACTTGTACTCTTGGAGTGGAATGCTTCACTTGTGTGTGGCTTATATTTAGTAGGCTTGCTTGTAAGGCTTAGGACGACTTGTGTTATATCGTTGCCCCCCTTACCTCTCATATAATTAGAGGAAGGAGTGGTCTTCCCAAACAACACATCACATCACACTCATTTGTATCTCTTCATTGGAGCGCTCTTAGTGATGCATTAGGGTTCATGAGGAAACCCTAGTGGAACATATGATGAGGTGGACGATTTCTTTCATTTGAGATTCTTCTTTGTACATTTGATCTCTCTTGGGTACTCGGATTTCTTGGTCTCTTGGAGCATCTTAGGTTCTAGGGTTAGGGTTTCATTCCTTGGAGGCTAGAGATTAGGATTTGGAAACCCTTCGATGTATTTGGGGAAGAAGAGGAGGAAAATGCCTTCCCTTGGAGAAAGTGTTGGAGGGGTTTTTTGCACTTGGAACTAGGGTTTGTTGACTAGTCCTAATTTGGGAATCTTTGGTGGTTGGATTTTATCCTAGCCTTGAGAGGTGGATATGGTATATATGTACTTCATTCATTGAGCATATATATTTGAGATTCCTAGATGCCTACAAATTGCGTATATTGTAGATTTGATTTCAAGATTTTATCTTCTTGGGATGGTTATTTCCAGCTCTTAGTGTCTTGCTAATTTGACACAAGAGAAAATTGTGAAGAGACTTAACACTAAGATTGAAGATAATAGTAAATCCATCTATTGTTGTTGTGTTTGTTATTATAACTGCTATATAAGAAGAGTTTTTCGATCTGGTTTATGCATGTGAAGTTGCTCCAGAGGGCTAGAAACTCATTGGAGTAATTGGTATTTTTTCTCATTGGATTGTCATGAATTTTGGGGCTACTAGAAATGAATTATTGTGTAATGTCCTTGTCTGCTTAGGGATTGAGGACCAAACCGCTAACCTATGTGATCCCTGTGGGTTCGAGCGGTTATTAACAGTTAGGGAATCAACTGAAGACTGATGCCATCTACAAAAAATCTAGGGCATCAATATTATATCACCATTGGGTCGAAGAGGGCCACCAGAGCCAAAGGCCATTGGCATGCATGACATCTAAGCATTATTTAATGATGCATGCACCCAATTAAGTCTCCATGCGCATGCATGCAAGTCAACTACAAATTAGAAGTTAAAGTGATCTAATTAGGTCAAAGTTAGGGTTTTCGCATTTGAAAGTTATAAAAGAAAGATAAAGTGAATGGAGACTTTACTTTTGGATTATTATTGATTTTGGAGCTCGAGTAGCACAGCGTGCAGCCACAACAGTTGGGGTTGGAGACGACGTCTTCAGCTAACGAGATTTCAGCAGTGAGATATCTGCCCTAGTCTCCTTCAGGATAAACCATCCAGGTTTGTCACCGTGTCTATTGCATTCATCATTATCCAGTGTATCGGTATATGTCCGAAGGTTATTTGCAAGTTCATCCGTACAGCTGGGGGCATTTAGCTGGGAAACCCTAGTCATTCACTAGGACTCTGGGTCACCATATTTCTTCCGCATGTGTCCTGCATCCTCACTGATAGGATCACTCTACTGCATTGAGTGATTATCAGCCATCAGATTGTCCATCCAAGGCAGCTAGCAGCAGATTACAGGGTTGTGGGGGTGTGAGCAGTAGATTGGTAGACAAATTCGCTAGGGCATCTAGAGAGGTCAAAACTCTTGCATGCTCTGGCCATCCTCTCTGGCACGGGAACACCTACCTTCCGACCTATTTCCAATTGAAACTGACCATCCCTTCAACAAAAACGTCACACTTGTCTGATTCAGCCTACTGGGGTATTGCAGCGGGAAACAAGTCATTTCTTCATCAGCTCAGCTCATCTTGCATGCGTATTCTCTTTGGAGCATATTCAACCGGCTTGTCATTGGTAAGTGTTCATTCTATCCTGCAAACCCTAACCCTAATTTCAGCTATAAAATAGGGAAATTTTGCATGGCAGTTTGCATGCTCGGCTATTTCAGTAACTTTGCATAGAAATAGAAAATATCAGTATTTGGGATATTACAGTGGTATCAGAGCTATTTTCTTGGCCAGCTGTGGGCTTGAGAAATGAGAAGTAGATGAATACAGAAGAGGACCCTTTTGTAACCTATAGGAAAAGAAGGAGTAGGTACATAGAGGACTTTGAGGATATCCAACTAGAAGATATCAGCTCAGACATGGAACCAACAGGTATACACTCTGACAGGGGAAAGGAATGGGGGAAGATGAAGACAGGATGGAGTTTCGCAACTTAGTATCTGCATTGCAAGACTTAGCCAAAGGGCAAAAAGATGTACTCAATGCAATTAACAGATTATCGGCGAAACTAGAACTAGGTAACAACAGTACCCCTCCCTCACCGGTAGAAAGAGGGTCTACAACCAGCATTGGGAAGGTTGCGTATACCAATTTACAAAATACACCGCACATTTATAGCAGACCTTCCAACATGCCTACTATGCCTCACTTCTTGGCAGATTCGGTAGGAGGTCCAGTCATGCAGGTAGAGCCTAGCGAACCCTTTGGGGTTTATTTGTAGGAATACAGGGACTTAGTGGATGAGTTTCATGTAGCCATGTCTTATTTGGATTTTTGCAACTTGAAGAGTAGGAACAGGCCCCAGAATTTCAACAAGGGATTCAATCACAACTATGAGTTGCAGAAAACCTTAGGCAGGTTGACCATCCCAAACTTTGATGGGACTTGCGGAAGTTCAGCAAGGATATGGGTTCAAAAGCTGGATACCTATTTCCAACTCAATCCCATGACAGAGACAAATGCCATTAAATTGGCTACACTCCACCTCGACGGAGAGGCTCATGAGTGGTGGTACCACGGATTAGTGACATTGGGTCACAAAACCATACACTTCTACGATGAGTTCACTCAGAAGCTCATGGAGAGGTTCGACAGGAAGGATCCAAAGATACATTTCAGGGAGTTGGCTCAACTCAGATAGACAGGTAGCGCAGAGGCCTTCATCTCAGAATTCCAGAGGATAGCAGTCATGGTAACCGATGTGTTAGAGAGCAGCTTGACGATGTTATTCACTGAGGCCCTAACAGAGCCACTACGGGGATGGGTAAAAGCCTACAAACCCCCCACTCTGCAGGATGCCATTAGCAGAGCCAGAGATCTCCAGGATTCAGTTCTGAAGAACAGGTTCCCTCTCAAAACCAACTTTTCTGTTAGGGACAAGGACAAGAAACCTTTTCAGAAGGATGATCCCAAGAAAACATGGTTAGACGAGGACACTAGGAAAGATTTGAGGCCAAATAAATTATGTTTCACTTGTCAGGAACCATGGGTGCTAGGACACAGGTGTACAGGGAAGGCAAAGGCTCACTACATCGAAGTGTATTCGAACAGTGACGGGGACGACTATGAGCAGGAAGTCACAGAAGAACTATGGGCAACAGAGGAAGAATCACTCCAGGGTGATACACCAGAGGGAGTCATTGCTACATTATCTGGAGTTCCAAGATTCCATACTCTCAGGGTAAGAGGAGTAGTACAGGGCCACAGAGTGGGAGTATTGATTGATGGGGGAGCAACCCACAATTTCATTGACTCCGCTTGGGTAGCCAAGAGGGGTATTCAGACCGAGAAGTTTGAGGGATTTACTGTAGCGGTAGCCGAGAACTCCAACATGGAATGCAACTATTGGATTCTGAAATTGAATGTCACATTAGGCAACTATCAGATGGCAGATTCTTTTTATGTAGTAGATGTGGCAGATACTCATGTAGTATTAGGTGTTCAGTGGCTCTATTCAATAGGGAAATATACTATAGACTATCGGGGAATGGAAATGGAATTCCAGGGGCCAGACGGCAAACGGGTAGTTTTGAGGGGCATGAACACTTATCCCCCAAAACCAGTCTCTTCACAGAGAATGGAGGCAGTACTCAGACAGGATGACATAGAATGGGCTATGGAATGTTTTGTCACCTTTAGGAAACCTGCTGAGAACAACACACAACACCCAGGTGATATTCAGGCCTTGTTACAGAAGCACGAAAGGGTATTTTGGGACCGTCGAACAGGTAGATCGCCAGACCGAGGCTTTGAACACATCATTGAGCTAGAGGAGGGGACACAAGCAGTGATCACCACTTCTTATCGACATCCCAAAAGATACAAGGATGAGATCGAGAAAACGATCAAAGAATTGCTGGAGCTTGGATACATTCAGCCCAGTTCTAGCCCCTTCACATCATCTTCAGTGGTCTTGGTCAAGAAGAAGGATGGTACACTGCGAATGTGCATCGATTATTGAGCACTCAACAAAAAGACCATTAAAAACAGGTATCCCATCCCTAGGATTGATGAACTCATGGACAAACTACGGGGTGCCAAATACTTTTCCAAGATTGATCTTTGCTCGAGGTACCATCAGATCCGAGTAAGGGACTAAGACATCTCCAAAACAACTTTTCGTTGTCACTATGGTCACTATGAATTTCTGGTCATGCCTTTTGGACTTACCAATGCTCCAGCCACTTTTCAGTCATGCATGAACCATACTTTCAGAGTTCAGCTACGTAAGTTTTTGCTAGTATTCTTTGATGACATCCTGATTTACATCAAAACGTGGGAGGAACATCTGAAACACCTAGATGAAGTATTGAGCATTCTAGAAGAACACTCGTTTTATGCGAAAATGTCCAAGTGTGAATTTGGCATGAAGGAAATGTTGTATCTAGGGAACATAATCAGTGAAAAAGGAGTACAGGTTGACATGGAGAAAATTCGAGCTATCAAAGATTGGCCTGTGCCAAAAACAATCACAGAATTGAGAGGCTTCTTAGGCCTTTGCACTTATTACCGAAGGTATGTTAAGAGATTCTCCCAATTTGCTGCACCGCTCACAGATCTCACAAAGAAGGGAGCATTCACCTGGACAGAACTAGCACATAAAACTTTCGAGGAGATGAAAGTCATTATGAGTTCTTGCCCAATTTTAGCATTACCAGACTTCTCACAACCATTTGTAGTAGAATGTGATGCCTCAGGGGAAGGGCTAGGAGCAGTATTGATGGAAAACCATTGCCCTATTGCATTTGAGAGCCAAAAACTAAAGAACTACGAGCGCCACTACTCCATATATGACAAAGAAATGCTAGCCTTCTTACATGCTCTCACGAAGTTCAGACAATACCTGGTGGGCAGCAAGTTCAAAATCAAGACAGATCATAACAGCCTCAAGTACTTCTTGGAGTAGAAGGAACTGAATGAGCACCAACAGAAATGGGTCAACAAAGTACAAACCTACGATTTTGAGATCGAGTATGTAAAAGGTAAGAATAATATAGTAGTTGATGCATTATCCAGGCGACTCGCCTCATTATCTCTCATGAGTATATCCATAGATTGGAGGGCTCTTCTCTTAGTAGAATACTCCAAAAATAAGTTCGCTTGTGAATTATTGGATGGATAGATTCAGTGTGATAGGTACAGGATTGTCGATGACGTCATCTATTACAAGAACAGGATATACCTCGTCTCAGAATCAACTTTGAGAAAGAAAATCATACAGGTAGTACATGACTCTCCATTATCAGGACATCAGGGTTTCTTGAAGATCTACAGGCAAATCTAAGAGAGGTTCTCATGGAAGGGCCTCAAGGGGGAGGTTATGCAGCACATACGGGAATGTAGCATATGTCAGCAGAACAAGATTGAGAACATCCATCTAGCAGGGTTGCTTCAACCACTACCAATTCCAGAACAGAAGTGGGAAAGTGTCTCCATGGACTTTATTATAGGATTGCCCAAGGTCCAAGGGCGAGATTGTTTATATGTCATGGTTGATCGACTGACCAAGTTCGCACATTTCTTTTCTATATCATCTGATTACTTTGCAGCTCAGGTAGCTGAGTTATTCTTCAGGGAGGTCTTTAAGTTACACGGGTTGCCTAAGACCATTGTCAGTGACCAGGACAGTAGATTCACAGGTGCCTTCTAGCAGGAACTATTCAGATTAGTGTGAACTGAGCTTGCTACCAGCACGAGTTATCATCCCCAGAGCGATGGACAAACCGAAATTGTCAACAAGTGGATTGAAGGATATCTGAGGAACTATGTAACAGGGCAGCAGCGAACCTAGATTAAATGGCTACACTTAGGGGAGTACTGCTACAATACTACCTATCACATGTCTATTAGGATGACACTTTTTAAGGCATTATATGGCTACGAGGCCTTGGACTATGCAAATTTAGCATTCGGGGACAGCAGGGCTTCTAAGGCAAAGGATTGGATACAGGATAGTCAGAAATCCTGAAAGAGAACTTACAAACAGCCCAAAATCAGCAGAAGTTGTATGTAGACAGACACAGGGTTGAGTGGAGCTTTGAGGTAGGAGATTTGGTATACTTAAGGCTCCAACCTTACAGACAGTCTTCACTTAAGAAGAAAGGAGCGAAAAAGTTAAAACCTCGCTTCTATGGACCTTATAGAATAATCAAGAAGGTGGGAGAGGTGGCATATGAACTATAACTACCACAGGAAAGTAAAATTCACAATGTATTCCATGTTTCCAACCTGAAAAAGACCATTGGGAAACACATTGCTCCATCAACAGAATTACCTCCTTTAGATGATGAGGGACTATTGATACTGATTTTTGAACGGATCATACAGACTCGAGAATGAAAACTCAAGAACCGGGTGATTAGAGAATACTTGGTTCAATGGAAAGAACTATCTCCAGAGGATGCCACATGGGAAGGAAAACAGGTGTTGCAGCATCCCAGTTTGCAGTTGCTTGAGGACAAGCAATCTCAAGCGGGGAGGACTGTAATGTCCTCATCTGCTTAGGCATTGTGGACCAAACTGCTGACCTTTGTGAATTTGTGGGTTCGAGTGGTTCCTGATAGTTAGGGAATCAACTGAAGACTGATGCCATCTACAGAAAATCTAGGGCATCAATATTATATCACCATTGGGTCGAAGAGGGCCACCGGAGCCAAAGGCCACCAACATGCATGACATATAAGCATTATTTAATGATACATGCACCTAGTTAAGTCTCCATGTGCATGCATGCAAGTCAACTGTAAATTAGAAGTTAAAGTGACCTAATTAGTTCAAAGTTAGGGTTTTCGTAGTTGAAAGTTATAAAAGAAAGATAAAGTGAATGGAGACTTTACTTTTGGATTATTATTGATTTTGGAGCTCTTGAGTAGCAGCACAGCGTGCGGCCACATCAGTTGGGGTTGGAGATGGCGTCTTCAGCTAACAGGATTTCGACAGTGAGATATTTGCCCTAGTCTTCTTCAAGATAAAAAATCCAGGTTTGTCACCGTGTCTATTGCCATTCATCATTATCCAGTGTTCCAGTATATGTCCAAAGGTTATTTGCAGGTTCATCCATATAGATGGGGGCATTTAGCTGGGAAACCCTAGTCATTCACCAGGACTCTGGATCACCATATTTCTTTCGCATGTCACCTGCATCCTCACCGATAGGATCACTCTACTGCATTGAGTGATTATCTGCCATCAGATTGTCCATCCGAGGCAGCTAGCAACAGATTACAGGGTTGTGGGGGCATGAGCAGCAGATTGGTAGACCAATTCGCTAGGGCATCTGGAGAGGTCAAAACTCTTGCATGCTCCGACCATCCTCTCCGGCACGGGCACACCTACCTTTCGACCTATTTCCAGCTAAAACTGACCATCCCTTCAGCAAAAACGTCACACTTGTCTGATTCAGCCTATCGGGGTATTGCAACGGTAAACAAGTCATTTCTTCATCAACTTAGCTCATCTTGCATGGGTATTCTCTCTGGAGCATATTTAGCCGACTTATCAGTGGTAAGTGTTCATTCTATCCTACAAACCCTAACCCTAATTTCAGCCATAAAATAGGGAAATTTTGCATGGCAGTTTGCATGCCCAGCTATTTTAGTAACTTTGCATAGAAATGGAAAATATCAGTATTTTGGATATTACATATTGTGATTGTTCCGTTGTTTTTTTACAGATTAATATACAACAATGCTAAAGGTTGAAAATTCTAGGGTTAATATCTGAGGAACCTTTTTGGATGAAGGTGAATTTTCGGGATTGCATTAATTTCCTAGTGCAAATGAAATTTCAACATTTTGTACCACCGTTTTGCCAAGTGAAACTACCTCACCCACTATGTTTGTCTATTGGATGCAAAGCAACAAAGACACAGTTCTATATATATTTATTTACAATCTCAGTTTTCCCATTAGATTGAGGATGGTAAGAAATGTAAGTCGATTGAATACTCAAAAAGAAAATATTTTAGTCCAAAAATTACTAGTGAAAATTAGATCTCTATCATTTACAATAATCTTGGGGATTCCATGTAGCTTTTGAACTATTTGCATGAATAATGCAACTACTGTACTTGCTTTGGAAGGAATGAGAAAGTGAGAAGAAATGGGGCATAATTTATGAGTTGATCTAGCATTGCTACAATGACATTTTTTCCTTTAGACTTTGGTAGATTTGTGGTAAAATCCACTGAGACCTCTTCCCAGTGTTGTTTGGGTATGGCTAATCGTTGTAGAAGACTTGGGGTCTTGATTGTTTGTCCTTTATTCCATTGGAAAACCAAATATTTTGCCACAAGCTTTTGAACATCCATTTTAAGACCTTCCTTGAAAAAATCCTTCTTGATCTTGTGGTATGTTTTCAAGAAATTTGAATGTCCTCCTATAGGAGAAGTGTGCAGTTCCGAAGGTCCTTATATTTGAGTTAGCAATTCTTACATAAATATAGGTGTTGCCGCCTAATTCGCACCTCGGGTAGTGTGGCAGAAATCTTCAAGCCATTGGGTGCGACCTTGGGGGCAAGCTCGAGCCAAGTGTCGTCACCTAATACTTAGCTCCTCCTTCTAGGCCAACTCCTAGCGAAGCCAAGGGGGGTAGACCCTAATGAAAAGTAAAATCTAGGGTTTTTACTCTACGAGAGAAATAATTAATTCTAGGAGTTTTAATATGAAATGGATGAAATTAAAAATTACCAATAACTGCCAACAAGATTAACCTTAGCAACACTTTAACTCAAATTAGATACACAAAATTCAATGACACATTGCGAGATTAAGTTATGCAAAAAGAACATAATAGACCAGTGCTGAAATGAAAAGAGTGCTTGCAAATGTGGGTTGCTAGTGTAGTCTCAGCGAAAGTATTGCAGTGTCTCGGTTGGTAAATTTTAGATTCTTAAATGAATTGATTAAGGGATGGGTTAATTGTGAGTTTGGCCCAACAAGTCAAGTCCCTTCGAACTGAGTGCTAAAGCGGTAATACCAAGTGTCCAATAGGGCGAGGATGAACCTGCCTTGAGTAGCCCCCTGTCTCTATAGTGATTACCCTTTGAAACCTCCTGAGTTCTCAAGAAAATCACTTGTGTGTATTTTCCTATTAAATCTAGTAACTCGCATCCCTTTCTGATACAGCCAACTGATTAAACAAGCTGCAGCGGTGTAGAGCATACGGGGAAGGAGTCTTGGTTTATTTTATTAGATACGTGATAGTGAGTTTCTTAGATGACGACTGAAGAGTCTCTTTCACCTTTCGGGTACTCGGGAAAAAAACGGTCGGATTGATTTAAACTTAGCAGTGCAAATAAAAAATTGAAGCTTTTTTAATTACTACACTGCTCAAATCTTTTCCCTTATGGTACTTCGGTATAGCGCAGTGGGTTAAGTATTCAGATTACTCTTGCAAAACTTAAATAAAGCATGAAATTGATAAAGAAAAACAACTACGCTAATGTAATATCCCACATACTAATATTCTCTAATGTTCTATGATAGTGCTGACTCTCACACTCAATCTCATACAAATTTGCAAAATCACTGTGCATGCAAACTCGCCATGCAAAAATGCCCGAAAATATAGTTGAATTAGGATTAGGGTTTTGCAGAGAGAAATTAACACTTACCATTGATATTCTGGCTGATAATGACTCCAGAGATAGCTGCATACATAAGGATCCGGATGGGTGGTCTAATAATGTTCATTTCCTCCGGTGTTACCGCCCCGCAGTACTGTAAAAACCCTCCAGACAGAAGGTGACGTTTTTGTAGGAGGAGATGTCCATTCGGGCTGAAACTCTTTAAGCTTGTTCGTCTGCTGATGCCGAAGAGATGGCCTAGCACATGTGGAGGTTTGGCTGCCTCTAAGTGCCCTAGCGAATTGATTAGCAATTCTGCTGCTCACGCCCCCAACTGATCTGTTTGGCTGATAGCCGCTCCAGGTGAGCAAACTGATGGTTGATAATCACTGCATACCGTAGGATAGGCCTGCTGAGAAAGAGGAAGCTGACATGCAGAGGAAGACTGGGTTTTGTGGTCCGAGCGAATCCTTCTGTGTTTTCCCTACTACTTCCGGCTGCAAACGTGGATCTGCTAATAACTCTTCGGAATGTGTTGGATCTCCAAATACTGTAGTATATGATGGATACAATGGATAGACCTAGATGATCTATTCCAATAAGAGACTAGGGCAAATATTTCACTGCTGAACCCTCGCTAGTTGTAGACATCGTCTCCAACCCCAACTGCCACGACTGCACGCTATGTTGCTTCTCGAAACTCCAAAATCAATCAACAATAACAATAGATATTTCCTTTAGTCCCATAACCCGTCTTAAATAGATCTTCATATGCTTTTAGGGTTTGCATGTCACTTTTAGGGTTTATGCTTCACTTTTGCATGCATGCAATTCTAATTTGATGTTGACTTTAACACTAACTAAACAAGGCCTGCATGCTTCGCATGCTTTAGCATATGAATTTTGATGGCCTTCTTTCTACACTGATGACTTAATAATACTGAATTGATGTACCTTTCTGCTCCTAGTGCTATCAGTCCTCGGTTATTCCCTTTTTATAAAAAGTGGAACATTATAGTCCTCCCTCGCCAAAGATTGCTTGTCCTCAAGCAATGCCAGCGCAACTCCACAATCAATCAAACTGAACCAACTAAATTTGGTGATGATCCAAGTGTCCCAAATTATCCTAGGAGATTTGTAGCACCCTCTGCTCAAAGCATTGCATTGCACGGTACCATCACAAGATATCCTATTGAAGCCTCCTATAAGTAGAGTAACTAACTAGACTGTAAACGAGGTACCATCACAATAGACTTCCCGAAAGCATCCTCTAGAAATCACCAAACTACCAGTCACTGTAATCCTAGGGTCCCAAATCAATCTGAGATTTGCAGAGGTCAAAATGCATCCACCACTACCTTGCGTAGTATCGAGACAAGGAGCATCCTAAAGACTCTCAAGTAACCCCATCAGTGAACATTGTATCCATCCCTCATAAGGTCTCCCACATGGATCCCAATGCAAACTTGTGCATCTTTCATCCCAAATATCCCAAGGCTCTTGTGGGACGATACCCTTGGCTAGGAATGTTTTCCCAAGAATCACCCACTCAATAGGACACCAACTCTTAATCTCTCTCCAATCCAACCCTCAAAAAAGGACCTTGGCCATAAGCACCATCACAAGGATTAATCTTACCAAGTTGACATTCTACCTTTCTGATTTCAACTACAATGCTCATATACTATTGCCCAATTTCTCGATCTCGGCCAACCTGTGAAAAGCATCTGCCATTATGCAAATGTGGACTCAAGCTACTGCAAGCCTTGTTTATGTACTCCTGAAGAGGACTGCTTTGAAATGCAATAGTATGTTTCTTCTGCTGCCCCATCAAGGAATCCAACTGCTCTTCAATACTAGAAAGCCTGACCGCTGACTCGGTACATACAACTCGAAGAATTGTAAGCTCAACATCTCGTTGTACTATGGTGTCTCAGAGTATCTTGGTCCTCACTTTCATTGCTAGAATGCTTTCTTTAACACAATCAATCTTCTTTCGGTGAATATCATCTGGAAGCTCTATCTCATGCTTGTATAAACTCTCCCTAACCTCCATGTGTGACTGCTCACTGTCTCGACTGCTGTGCTCATTGCCTTGCACCTCAAGTATTTCTCCTGTCATAACTGTCTGGACTCCTGCTGTAGGTGATGAAGAGTGTACCAACTCCAACTCATCACATGGCTTGTTCACAATCTGACTAGCAAATGTGCTTGTGTCGCTAGACTCACAAGATGACTCTAATGCTATCTCCTGATGCACATCCTCATCATGTACTGTTAACTCCAAATTAAGCTTACCAACAACGTGTACTTCATGCTCATCTTTCTTCCCTCCCCCAACTATGCCTTTAAGGAGATCCTCATCCAAATCCTTGGGTTGGCTCCCGAACTTGATGGTGTAATAATCTTGAAAGGACAATGCTGCACATCCCTCATCACCCAAGGCTAGATACTCCTGATATCAAGGCAAGTGTTGAAGTATTGCTAACCTCTGCCAATTTCCAGTCAAGATCCTTCTCATTGTCTTCATGTTCTCACAAGCTAGCAAAGAAAAATCGTTGTTCTGACATGCACTTCACCAACATCACTGACATGCATTTGCATGTACACGCATGATTCAACATGCACTTTTATTCAATTTCTCTGTGCCCACAGTTGGCAAGGATCATGCTCTGATACCACTGTAATATCCCAAATGCTGATATTCTCTAATGTTCTATGATAGTGCTGACTCACACACTCAATCTCATACAACTTTGCAAAATAGCTGTGCATGCAAACTTGCCATGCAAAAATTCCCTAAAATATAGCTGAATTAGGTTTAGGGTTTTGCAGAGAGAAATTAACACTTACAACTGATATTCCGGTTGATAATGACTCCAGAGATCGCTGCATGCATAAGGATTTGGATGGGTGGTCTAATAATGCTCATTTCCTCCTATGTTACCGCCCCGTAGTACCGTAAGGACCCTCCTAACTGAGGTGACGTTTTTGTAGGAGGAGAGGTTCGTTCGGGCTGAAACTTTTTGAGCTTGTCTGTTTGCTGATGTCGAAGAGATGGCCTAGCACATGCGTAGGTTTGGCTGCCTTTAAGTGCTCTAGCGAATTGATTAGCAATTCTGTTGCTGATGCCCCCAACTTATCTGTTTGGCTGATAGCTGCTCCAGGTGAGCAAACTGATGGCTAATAATCATTGCATACCGTAGGATAGGGCTGCTGAGAAAGAGGAAGTTGACATGCGGAGGAAAGATTGGGTTTTGTGGTCCCAGTGAATCCTTCTATGTTTTCCTTGCTACTTCCGACTGCAAACGTGGATCTGCTAATAACCCTTCGAAATGTGCTGGATCTCCAAATACTGTAGTATATGATGGATGCAATGGATAGACCTAGATGATCTATCCCAATAAGAGACTAGGGCAGACACCTCACTACCGAACCCTCGCTAGCTAAAGACATCGTCTCCAACCCCAACTGTAGCGGCTGCACGCTGTGTTGTTGCTTGAACCTCCAAAATCAATCAACAATAACAATAGATATCTCCTTTAGTCCCATAAGCCTTCTTAAATAGATCTTCATATGCTTTTAGGGCTTGCATGTCACTTTTAGGGTTTATGCTTCACTTTTGCATGCATGCAATTCTAATTTGATGTTGACTTTAACACTAACTAAACAAGGCCTACATGCTCCGCATGCTTTAGGATATGAACTTTGATGGCCTTCTTTCTACACTGATGACTTAATAATACTGAATTGATGTACCTTTTTGCTCCTAGTGCTATCAGTCCTCAGTTATTCCCTTTTTATAAAAAATGGAACATTACAGCTAACAACATATAAAGAAGACAGAAAAATGACACCAACACAAATCCCCTCAGGGGGGCGGGGACTAGGCTCTAATGAGCCCACTCAAACTTGCTTTTATTAATCAATTACAATGCTTCAGCAAAAATGCTCTTTGGTCCTTGTTATATGGGATCCAAAGGCTGACAAAATACAAGGAAAATAAGCCCAAGGGGAAAGTCTCTTAGGAGCTTCAGATGTCCAAAAAAGCTATTTTCGGGCAGAGTTTCCTTCTCTTTTTTGATGGGCCTGTTAAAAACCAGCAAGTTAATGTCAGTGAAAGATGCCCAGAAACACTTTGGAAGTGTCTTTGGACAACATGCAAAAATTACAAAAAATTCTAAATAACAATTGACTATTAAAAAAAGGAAACAACTAAGTAAGGCAAGCTAGAAAGCTTGCCTTCTTAGAATTTTTGCTTGCCTCTTGAAAAGAATGGCAAGCAAATCTCAAGCGCTAAAATGCTAGATAAATCAAATGAAAGCTCTTTAATTTTCTTAACCAAGTACTTTGAAATTTTAACTTTAAACTTGCGAGAAGAAAGCTAGATCTAATGTTTAGAAGAACAAATTGTAATTACACAATAAGATCTAGAATTGAAAACTTAAATCTACTTTATATATATCTTTGAAATGTAGATCTAAGCAAAGTAACGGTAACCAAAGTAAATTTGAAGATTTTTTGGATCAAGAAGTGATAGAACCAGGTGGAGCAAGAAGTAGAAAAGGGGATGGTGACGCCTCCTTTGGTGAGATCCGAGAGATGATGCTTCTTCTTTCGAAATTACTAGAGAAGAGGGAGTGCCCACTCACTCATCAAATGCTCCAGCGCGGGTTTCCAGTAAAATACCTTCAACAACATGCAAAGGGGATTAAAAGCACCTGTGTGAAATAATAATCAGATAAAAAGTATTAGAGATCCATACAAGAAATCATATAAAACTTGGTAATCTAATATAGTCCTCAGTAAGAAGTAACCTAACAAGAATCACTTCCTATTCTTACCAAAATTTAAATTTCCTTACGAAGACAAGTAATCCCGACAATTGCAAAATATGAAAAGAGTTGATACAAATTACCTCAATTAGCATAAAGAAAACATCAACCAAACATCTATGGATCCCACACAGAAATTGCCTCCAAAGCCTTTTATTAACAATACTTAGAAAATATTACAATGTATGCAAGCAGAGGTTCCACCTTACGATCTCTTTCAAAAGAGAAGTGGCCTGCTTAAATAGGAAAAGAGAGACCTAGGGGGCCTCATCAATACTGGAGATCAAACTAAGTTGAGCTTGAGTGATCTAGAGCAAAAAATGGGTGACAACTAGAGTTGATTTCCAGTTGAGATGAGGAGGTATGTGCCACCTCTCATGAGATTTCTCAACGCCTACCTTGAAAATGCCATCCATGCAACACGTATGCCAACCACCAAGATAGAGTGTGACCAACCTCGAAGGCAATCACGCCAAGGATAAATTAGACCAGGATCTGACTTGGCTTGTCCTTCAATCAAGTCGCCAAGCAATCTAACCGCAACCGCCACTCCACCAGCTCCAAACGCCAATCAGCTTTATCCCACTCACGCTAATCCAAATTTGTATGGATGCAATATGACGTGAGAAACAAAAATGTTGTTCGCTTGTTTGCAAGCTTTGACTTATGGTAATCTATAAAATCTAAACCAAAGTTCATGTGGCATGCCGAATAATTAAACCATACTTAAAGCTTGATGTAATACATTTGAAGGGGTCCACTCCATCATGGTAGCACAATTCACTTCACCAAAGTTTAAGACATGTAATTCCAACTTGGTTTAAGTCAATATAATGTTTTAAATATGAGAGGGGGTCCACCCCTTCCCCATATTTTGCTTACGAATTCCTCATGAACTTGACGTCACCATCATGTTATAACTTGGTTCATATTTTTTCTTAAACCAAAGTTTAATATTCATTACTTCATATGGAGAGGGTCGCACTCTTTAGGGGACCCATGCCATGTCACCCCATAACCTCAATATTTTAATAATTTGACTTTTTCAACTTTTGACTAAAGTGCCAATATGTCCAAGTTTAGCATTAAAATGATATCTTGATGCATTTTTAGCCAAATAATGTCTCACGGGGTGTTCTTGCTGCCCGACTGATGTAGAAAGTGGTCCAAGGGGTAAAGTGGACACTCCGGGTGTGAAAACGAGTGTCCCCACACTAGAAACGAACTCTGTATCTGACTTTTATTACATTTTGAAATTTTTTAATTAAACCATTAAAAATGGCTTAAAAAACGGAAAAAAAAAATTATTTTGCAGAAACTGACAAAACTCTAGGGGGACCTAGTACATGTCCATACGACTCAAAATGAATGCCTAGCCTGGTGAAAAACACCGACACGAAGGCTCTAATAACCTCTCTAGGCCGAAACACCAAGATGACTACCCCAGATTTGGAGGTGTGAGTGAAAAACTCGGAAATTATTATTCGTTTGTTCAACAACCAATAATAACAAAGGGAAAAAACACTCTGGGCTAGTCGGCTTGATGCTCAAGTTCGGGAAGCCAATCTTTTTATAAAAAAATAAATGCTAGGGTATTTTTTACAATTTTCCCAAGGGGGTATGAACATATGTTACAAAAAATAAAACGGCCGTGAAGGCCTGAAAGGACTTCCAAACTCTGAATATGAACAAGTATCTTGTTCATCATTGGCGGCTCATTGGAAGTCCAACTAGGTGCAGCCTAGTCGGTAACAATAGGTATTCCTGATAGCATAGTGAATCATTCTTGCACACAAATTTATTTAGTTCCTCTTGTAGTTGCTAAATTATTTTGATTTCCTTCTAATCGTGCTTCCATTTTGTCCTTGATTCTTCCACCTAATCATATTGCAGAATGCAAATAGCACAAAGTAAGCCGTCTGCGTCTTCTTTTCTTGAAATTGCATTTGCCACTATTGAGATTTGTATCTCAAGATGTCCTTCATGTGTTGATGCCTAACATGAAGGTACATTGATAGTATAGGCATTGATGTAGTGTGTGAGAAACATTCTACCAATCGGCATGGCTTTAATGATGGAAGCATGCATAGAGTTCTGAGACTTTTACCCAGTTGCATGCAAGATGTGCATGCATGCATTTTTTAATGCAGGTGTGTAATTTTTTAATGCAGAAGTGAAATTTTGCATGAAAGTGAAATTAGGTATTTTGATCCCTAATTTCACCGATGGATTAGAAAAGAAAGACAAGGTAAAAGTGCATGACACTTGTGTGATCAGAGACGTTGAGCGAATCAGTGCATGAGAGAGGGGCGCACTTCTATGAGAGAGAGCGCATTCTTGAAGTCGAGAAGGTAGAGAGAACAAAGGCACTTCCTTCAGAGATTGATAGGAAGGTGATTTGATCATTTAGAGATTGAGTGATAGTTAGAGGGCATATCTATTGAGTAGACAAAGAGGCAATAAAGATAGGGGTACATTCCAAAGAGAGGGGGAGCGCATTCTTCAGTAGCTGAGAGAGCAGAGGAAGAGTGGGGTTCACCTTTCTGTGATTGAGAGGGGGTGAACTTCCCTAAGATGAGATCTAGACTTGATTCCACTAGATATCACAGTAGAGCAGAGGGCAGAGTTGTCAGATTGGTCACACGTGCCAGAAAGGGGCACATTCCTACAAAGACAATTGCAGCTGCTGAGTATTGAGGGTTTATTTTAGAGATCTAGCATACCTTCCAAGGCACTAGGTTCTTCTGTTTATATGATAAAGTTGATTGTAATCATTCCATAATTTCTCTGGCTCAGATTACAGAAAGCCCTAGATGTTCATTATCGCATTGGGGTTTCTAGGGTAAATTATCGTGTTAAACTATTTATGTGATTGATTTCCAGTTCCTCTGCGCATGTTAGACAAGTTAATGAGCTTTTTGTATTGCTGCTTATAAATCAAAACTAAGAATAATTATGTATATGCATCCAGAAATTTATTGAAAGTAGTATATCAAAGTTAAGCTCAACTCATTGAGATAAGTGAGTGAAAATTAACATGGTATGAGAGCGTTGTCTCTGAGAAGAAACCAAGGGTTTACATAGTGGTACTATAGAAAGTGCACAGTTTATCAGATCTGTGAGAGTAGACTCTAGACTTGTGGCATATCTATCAGATCTTTGAGAATAGAGACCAAATCTATCAAATCTATGAGAGCAGAGATCAGACATGTGAGGCTACAGGTCAGATCTATCAGATTTGTGAGAATAAAGATAAGATCAGTTTTGATTAAGAAAATTTGAATCAGCAGGGTTATGCATCTAGCGATATGATGGGAATACGAGAAGTGTTCCTTAGGGTTTAGAGAGAGTCTCACGCATGCAATGGAGTGAGTTGGATGGGTTGGATTCTAACTTGAGGTAGGAGGTTCTTTGAAGGTGGCAGGAGGGATGCATGTACCAGAGCTGAAATATTTTTGCTCATTATCGGCTTTGTAGGATGAGGAATATAGTATGGTGTTTTGGGATGGACAAAGTCTTCTATATTTAGAGGGAGTGACCTTGGATGTAGGGGTGAGGCATGGACTTAGTCAAGGCGAGTTGTAACGGTTGTAGGGCAAGCCTGTAGGTGGGTCCAAGGAAATCTTGGATGCAGTTTCAGTGTCAATGACAAAGAGAGTGTGAGATGCAGAAGACGGGCGAGAGGATTCTTCTAGTACTGCGAGAGGAGATGACATTACAGGATATGTAGTGCATGGACAACCTACATCAGGAGGATCTGGGTGGATAACCGGTTCTTCGAGACAGACGGAGATTCAAGCTCCACAAATTGATGTGGTGCCGAGTGGTCAATCCTTAGTTCAGAGAGGAGAGCGAGAAGTTGCAAGGGTTGAAGTGGATCCTAGAATTCAATCCTCAATTCAGAAAACCAAGGGAGCATCCTCAGTTTAAGGGAGTCAACGAGAGACTACTTCTTCCAGTTCTAGCAAGAGAATCAGTACAATTTGACATCTCAGAGCAAGAGAGTTAGGCACAAGTCTTTAGGATCAATAGAAGGATAGCTTCTAGAGACAAAGAGAGCTTCTACAATACTATGGGATGTATGGAGAGGGATTCTGGTGGAGGACTTGTCAAAAGGACTTCCCTCGCTAAGAGGGAGTGTTGAGATTTGTATCTCGAGATGTCCTTCATGTGTTGATGCCTAGCATGAAGGTACATTGACAATATAGACATTGATGTAGTGTGTGAGAAACACTCTACTAGTCGGCATGGCTTCATTGGTGGAAGCATGCACGATGTTCTGAGACTTTTGCCTAGTTGCATGCAAGATGTAATGCAGAAGTGTAATCTTGCATGAAAGTGAAATTAGGTATTTTGATCCCTACGGTGGATTAGAAAAGGAAGACAGAGGCACTTCCTTTAGAGATTGATAGGAAGGTGATTTGATCATTCAGAGACCGAGTGATAGTCAGAGGGCGTATCTATTTAGTAGACAAAGACGCAATGAAGATAGGGGTGCATTCTAGAGAGAGAGGTGTTAGGTTTAACCTTGACTCGGGAATGAGTTAAAGGTGTTTTAGGTCTAGCACATGATTTGTTGTAGCCCATGGTGTTGTCCCATGGTATTGCATGTAAGGAAGTCTTTATAAGGATTGAGGAGGCTCCATTGTAAAGTGGCCTGGAGGTGAGTGGTGGCTAGCTCACTTGGCTCGGCTTGGCCGATTTAGCTTGGGAGATAATAGATCAATCATGGTGGTTTTTCCTGGTTTTGAGTTTTCCATGTAAACATTGTGTCTATCTTAAATTTGTTGTTATGTAGAATTTTGTTCTCTCGTCTATTATTTAATGATGCTCCTTAATATCCTAAGAATTGGTGTCGGAGCCATGGTTTGGTGTATTATTGGTGTGCTCATGAGAAGCATGCTAAGTAATTTATATTTTTGTACCTGAGCTTTAATATTGTATTGCGGGTTGCATGATCGGTAGTACCTGACACCCCAACATTTTTTTGGTTTTTGGTTAAAATTTGATTTCCTTGGGTGCTGGAAGCACAAGTTATCCCTCTTATGTGTAAAGAAGGGATGTTGCATCAAGTGTGGAGTGAACCACTGGGTAGGTACGAGTGTGGCTGGTGTACTTGTAGCCTAGCTTGATGTGGATTGGAGAGGTTGAGCCTTCGATTGTGGGAGGAATGTGAAATGGTTTAATCTCAGTTGTGGGACCAAGATTGATGAACCATGCATACGAAGAGAATTCCTATAAAACTGGCGGTTACAGCGATTGAGGACCCATGTAATTTGGTAGATGGATTTTTCTTTATATGGACATCAATGATAGGGTTAGATGCAGGTACAAAAGGAACATGAAAAAAAATGAGCAAAAAGACGAGCATGGAAAAGCGAGAGGATGAAGCAATGGATGGTGATGGTGTAGTCACCATGAAGACACATAAATAAAATAAAATATGGAGCAATTTACATGTAAATGGGCATATGGATGTAAGACCTCGTAAGGCATGCATACCCTTGGTAACTCACTAGTAAAGTTGAGAGATAGACTTAGGTGATAAGGGGGTGTATGTGAGATTCTTTGGTAAAACTTCGAGGGGGGTTGGTGATTACTCCAAGTCAAGTTTAAAGGAGGGTTTGTTAGGGTTAACCTTGACTCGGGAATGAGTCAAAGGTGGTTTAGGTCTAGCACATGGTTTTGGGAACATGGTTTGTTGTAGCCCATGGTATTGTCCCATGGTATTGCGTGCAAGGAAGTCTGTATAAGACTTGAGGAGGCTCCATTGTAAAGTGGCCTGGAGGTGAGTGGTGGCTAGATCACTTGGCTCGACTTGGCAAGTTTAGGTCAATGGAGATAATAGATCTATTATGGTGGGTTTTCCCGGTTTTGGGTTTTCCACGTAAACATTGTGTGTCTATCTTAAATGTGTTTCTATGTAGAATTTTGTTCTCGTGTATTATTTAATGATGCTCCTTAATATCCTAAGAAGGGGGGGCACATTCTTCAGTAGCTGAAGCCTAAGAGAGCAGAGGAAGAGCAGGGTGCATCTTTCGGTGATTGAGAGGGGGTGCACTTCCCTAGGTTGACATCTAGATTTGATTCCATTAAAGATTAGAGTAGAACAAAGGGCGGAGTTGTCAGATTGGTCACATGTGCCTGAGAGGGGCGCATTCCTTCAAAGACAGTTGCAGTTGTTGAGTATTGAGGGTTTATTCTAGAGATCTAGCACTCCTTCCAAGGCACCGGGTTCTTCCGTTTATAAGATATGTTGATTGCAATCATTCCATAATTTCTATGGGTCAGATTATAGAAAGCCTTGGATGTTGGTTATCGCATTGGGGTTTCTAGGGTAAATCATTGTCGTAAACTATTTATGTGATTGATTTCTAGTTCTGTTGTGCATGTTAGACAAGTTAATGAGCTTTTTGTATTGCTTCTTATAAATCAGATCTGAGAGAATATTTATGTATATGCATTTGGTAATTTATTGGAAGTAGTATATCAAAGTTAAGCTCAGCTCATTGAGGTAAGTGAGTGAAAATTAACAGCCACCACATTTTGTTTTTATTTTTATTTTATTTTATTGTGTAGATGATTTCAAAGTCATAACCTAGCATCTTTGTAACCCATTTTTGTTGCTCTTTTGAAGATGATTGTTGTTCTAATAAGTACTTAAGCCTATCATGATTTGTTCTTACCTTAAAGTGTCTTTCTATTAGATAAGGGCACTATTTCTTAAGTGCTTGTAGTATGGTCAAAAAAAATTTCTTAAATTGTTTTGAGCAAGTGTTTTCCCTTAATTAGGCACTTTCAATGGCAAGGGGCCTTCCTTCTTGCATTAAAACTGCACCAATGTCATGCCCTGAGGCATAACACTCCACAATAAAGGATTAATTAATCGTGGCTATGACGAGTTTTACACATAACCTCCTTAAATTTTTCAAAAGGTTAGGTTGTTTCTTGAGTCCACGAAAATGCTTCTTTTTTCAATATTGTTGTTAGAGCCTAGAGGTGTTGTTGTTTGACCATAAGTCTTGATAAGCTTACAATAATAGCTTGACAATCCGAAGAATCCTTTAAGAATTTTCAAGTGTGTTTCAGTTTTTTCAATGAGTGATTGAGATTGAATCCTCTTGTTCTCCTTATCATCTTCTTGAGGAGGTGAATTAGAGGTAAGGAGTCTCAACTCGTTAAAAACCCCCCTTCACCTCTTTGAGATCATTTTTATTGGCCATATTATGTTCCATCTCTTCCCTTTTACTTTCTATTTCATTTTGTGCATGTGTCAAATCCAACTTTTCATTGACCTATCATTCAATTTGTTACATTTTTTCTCTAAATTGGATAGTTGGTTGTATATCTCTTCAATTTTTTCCTGAGTCATAGTTCAACCTTGTAGAGGTTTAATTGGCGTAGCATTTTTTGCACAACCCTTTGCCATGAGGGTCTACAATGATACATATCTTTAGTTATTCTATATTTGGACTTTACCATGGTTTTTGAATTACCCCAAACAGATCTTCCAGCCAAAATTTATATTAATACTAAGTTACATGTCTTTTCAAACACTGATTTGGAGACTGTCTTGTTGACTGACATTCCACCCGTGGTAGGTCTAAAATTTCAGTGCTTCTAAGTTTGAAATTTTTTCTGGTAGTGTCTTGATATGTTTTGTTTGGAGCATAGTGGAAAAAATTGCCGAAAAATCGTCGATGTCCCAAAAAATCGGACATTTAAAAAAATCGGGAAAAATCGAGGAAAAATTGGGAAAAATTCGACAAAAATTGGCAAAAATCAGCAAAAAATTGGGAAAGATCGGGAAAAATCGAAAAAAATCGGCAAATAAGGGAAAAAATCGGTAAGCAAATTTTGCCATTATTAAAGTACAAATTTTGCCTTTTTAATGCTTGTCTCGGTTTGCCGTTTTTTGCCGATGTTGCCGAGAAGATGTTTTCTAGACCCTCGCTGATTTTTTGCTGATACCTATTTTTTCCACTATGGTTTAGAGTGCCACATGTTTTTCCAAGTTCTGAATTTCCAAGAGAATGTTACAGTAACTTTTCCACAACTTGTTGCTTTTGGCCATTTCAAGAGAGCGAAGTTGTACAACATGCTACATACCCAATTTTTTAGATCCAATTCTGAAATTTTTACCTGAAATATTTGGCTTGTCTACTATCCCATGCAACTGGTGGAATTCAAATTGGAGCTCTCAAGTTTCCAATATGACATAATTACCTAGAATAGCGGTTTGAGACTAATTCTTACCAAAGCAATTACTTTTTCCAGTAAAAGGGATATGTTGACAACATGGCAATATAGGTTGGCATTGATGGCAATTGAGGAAGCCTATAGGCCAGTAGAGAAGGAAGCCCACATGTTGAAGATGAAGGAGCTTGTATTTTGAAGATAGAGGAGTCCCACAGAGAGCTCAGGATGAACTACACCGGTTCAATTAGGCAGGAGACTTAGGGATCGTTAGACCAAATGATCAATGGCTAAGATTCAAGTAGATTGAAGGTTTAGATTGAAGTCGCAGCTAAATCTACAGCTGTAGTTAAGTTCTGGAAGGAAATCGTGTATGGGAGTAAAAGTTCCGCAATAGTTCAAAAATCAACGGTCGGGAAGCTTCCCGCACAAGATTCAACGGTTGGGTATAAGATCCGCAAAGAGCATAAGTGCGGGTGCGGAACTTCGGAAAGAAAAAAGTCGAGGTTGTTGGAATAGTTGATTTTCCGATTTTCGTATTCCGCATTGCAGAAAAAGCATTAAGGGAAGGCCGTTGCGGAAGGGTTGGTGCAGAAAGCCAACGGTGGAAGGACAGTTGCGGAAGCGGAAAACCGAAAAGGAAAAAACTTGGAAAACTGGAAAGTGGTGCTTTTCGATTTCTGCCATTCGCGTGCGGAAAGGCCAATGTGGAAAGGCTAGTGCGAAAAGATGCCCGCATTAAGAGAGATGCTCGCTGAAGGTTTAAGGAAGACACACAGGCGTGAATAGCAGAGAACTCAAGCCCGCGTTTTGGGAGAAAAAACACGCCCAACAGTCAGAGATAATGAAGTCCACAGACCAGTGAATTGTGGAAGCTTGTGTCGTGGGGAAGAGGATGCCTGCAGAAGAGATTCGAAGAAGTGTCACTGAAAGGATGCTTAGTTTAATCAATGAAGGTTTTTTAACTAACTAATTAATTAAAACATAATTATAAACAAGAGATTCGAAGAGAGGTGAAGGAGAAAAGCATGAAGCATGTTTTATAAAGGTGTGATGGTTTGAACAAAGATCTGAAGAGCCACAATGTTGAAAGGGCATGAGCATGGTTTGAAGAGATGATTGAAGGATATATATATACAGAAGATCAAATGGTAAGTAAAGTGTCTCTGTTATTGCGAATGATAGAGTCCAAGAAGTTAATAGAAGACTCATAAAAATCAAATAAGGGTGGAAGGGTGGAGGTAGGGCAGGTTGGTGCCTACAGGGGAGTAGGTGCTTCCTTGTCAATTTGTAATTGACTAAATAAGGGTGTGGGTGCATTCTGATCAGTTGATGCTGATCTAAAAGGGAAGAAGACATCTTCCTTCTATTGTACATTGTAAAAACAAAATTTTGCAGATAATAGAAACGTGTTAGTGGTTTACCTTATTGGGTTCCACGTTGAAACATTGTGTTCAAATTTGATTTTGTATTTGCTAAAATAAAAGAAATTGTTTTTAAATTTCTGTCACTGATTCACCCCCCTACTTCTTAGTGACAAAACCTGATCCATCAATTGGTATCAGAGCTTCACTACAGTTTAAACACTGGAAGGAAGATCATATTAAAATCACTATGGTTCAGCAGATGAAGATGTCAATAAGAGTCCCCATATTTGATGGTGAAGACTATGTTTTCTAGAAGATTAGAATGAAAAACTACTTGATGTCCATTGGATTGGAAGTTTGGGCATTAGTTGAAGAAGGATATAATGTTCCAAAAATCACTCCCACAGAAGCAGAAGACAGGAAGAAATTTTGGGAACATGCAAAGGCCTTAAATACATTACAAGCTGGAATAAGTAAGAAGGTTCTTGCAAAAGTACTAACCAGTAAAAGTGCAAAATAGATCTCCAACAAATTGCAAAACATATTTGCAGGAGACTCCAAAGTAAAAATGGAAAACTTCAATCTTTTAAAGTACTATATGAAAGTCTAAAAATGAAGGATGAAGAAAATATTTCAAAGTAATTCGAAAGGATTGATAATCTCGTTAATACAATTAAAGGTTTGGGAGTAGAAATACCAGATTATGAGTTAGTTGAAAATATACTAAGAACACTCCCTATGGCATATAATCCCAAAGTATCCACTCTTGAAGACCGAGAGAAGCTAAAAGATCTTACCATGGATGAATTGTATGGAATCCTCACAGCCTATGAATTAAGACTAGGTATTGATAATCTCCCAAAAGGAGAAGCGGCTTTCAAGGTGATCAAGAAAACAAAAGGTCAGAAGCAAAAACCTCAGGCTAACCATAATGAAGAATCTGATGAAGAAGAAGCCAATTTTTTTTAAAAACTTCAGAAAGTGAGGAAGTACAAAGGCAAGCTGCCCCTTCAAATGTTTTAATTGTGGCAAAATTGGGCACTTTCAAGCCAAATGTCTTTATCCCAAGGAAGGCTCTGAAGATGAAGATGACAAAAACAAACAATACAAGAAAAAGGGAAAATTCCACTATAAGAAAAAATACAAAGGAAAAAAGAATTTCTACTCAAAAGAAGAAGACAGGAGTTCATCTGATGTTAGTGACAGTGATGATGAAGTCCTTTTCCTAGGTATTAAAGAGTCTAATTAGATAGAAGAAATTGAGCATAAGGAAGAGTCAAAAGATGAAGTAGAGGTTAATATGGAAGAAGAACTACTCAGTGCTTTGGATGGATTAAGAAGATACAAAAACAAATATAGACAACTGGAAATTTTTGTCGTTGAACAACAGGAAGAGCATGAACATAAAGAAAAAGAGATGAAGAAAACCACGAGCAATCTGAAACACCAAATTGAAGATGCAAATAAGATAGAAGAAAGGCTGGAGAAATCTCTTAAAGAAAAACAATTGATCTGTGAAAAAATGGAGGCGGAATTAGTTCACTTAAAAAGAGAGCTTGATGCAAAATTTATTCAAACTAGATATGAAAATAGCTCTAAAATTTTAGATGGGATTATAACCACACAAAGAGATCCAAGTAACAAAAATGGAATAGGTTATTCTCAAGAAGAAAATCAAGTTAGGTCAAAATCTTATGCAGCTGCTCTTCTCAGTACATTCAAGAAGAAAGAGGAAGAAAAGACGAGGAATGCTCAGAACTTCAGAAGATCATTTCCACCCATAAGAAGGAATTCAAGACAACTCCAAGGAAGGTTTATCAAAACAAGTATCCTCACATTTTCCATGGTTATTGTTTTGCATGCTCCAACTTTGGACACAAAGCTATGAACTGTAGAGCATATGAAAGGAAAAGTTTGAAGGTTAAAAACTATAACCTCAAGGACAATCAAGCAGTTGGTCAAGTTAAGAGTAGAAATTATAACTCATTTGCACCTCTACAAGAAAGGGATTTATAATGCTTCAATTGTCATAACTATGGACCTAAGTTGCACTGAAACGGATACGGGGAGGGAAACGGATACCACAAATTTTGAAAAATGTGAGATACGATATGGCAAGGAAACGACAGCAGACTTATATATATATATATCAAAAAGGCCATGAGACATACATACTTTAGACCACCATTCATCAATTAGATTTAAAGGTAGTTGTTTCATTTATAACAGTTAAAATCAACAAACTCAAATATTGTCTTAAACAATATTCTCCTATCTCAAGTGCCATAGATAAGTCACCCGCTGGCAAGCATTTAAACAGGAACATGTCAACTACTTCTGAACATCGATTTCAAACCCTAAAATTACTTGATGGATGTATCCAAATGTTACCATCTAACAAATATTACGTTGTTTACACCTCTAGAAAAGTGTTAAAATNGAGCCATAGATAAGTCACCCGCTGGCAAGCATTTAAACAGGAACATGTCAACTACTTTTAAACATCGATTTCAAACCCTAAAATTACTTGATGGATGTATCCAAATGTTACCATCTAACAAATATTACGTTGTTTACACCTCTAGAAAAGTGTTAAAA
>LPNX011114920.1:1074320-1096973 GCA_001517045.1 Pseudotsuga menziesii
CAAGACAGACTCAACTATGTTGTATTTAGGTTGGTCCACTCACTGACGAGACAATCAACTAGGCAAGTGAGAGTCAATTGACCAACCGACTGGTTCCAAAAGTGNAAGTTTTTATGTAAGATAGACTCAACTATGTTGTATTTAGGTTGGTCCACTCACTGATGAGACAATCAACTAGGCAACTGAGAGTCAATTGACCAACCGACTAGTTCCAAAAGTGACTAACTGACTGGCTCTTAAAGGGCCTAAATTCATAGGATTGTCTATGATTTGCAACCGACTTGGNTTACTGGCTCTTAAAGGGCCTAAATTCATAGGAATGTCTATGATTTGCAACCGACCTGGATATTCAAATTTGACATAATCAACGATGTTTTAAGGGGATTAATTAAGCACACAAGTATAAATAAGTGAGCTCATGTTTTAGTGCAACTTAGGTGTGAGTGTGATGACATGCAATATTGCACTCTATGCAATAATACTATCTCTAGACACCAATGAGTTTCCTTAGATATGTTGTTTATGTTTTATGGTTTATACTAATAAAATGCTAGAAATAAGATTAAAATATCACATGCACATCTTATGGAGAACTGGCTAAACGACGCACCATCATAATTCTCTCTACAACATAAGGATAGGGATATGAGTGTACTAGCAATGGAGTAAATAAGGCCATAGTTCAAGGGTTCATACTAATTCAAAAAGGAAAAGATTATTGGAAATATGTGTTGGTTTATGTAACCCTTCATAAATGTAGTACGCTATTTTGTATGGCTAAAGCTAAAAGTCATTGTACTTCTACACTAGGCTGTGGAACTATCACTATAGTAGACAAGCATTTGATACAATAAAATGTCCACAAATCAATGATTTTTTGAACCAACGGTAGGCTTCTATCAATTTTGGAAAATTACAATGAAGCACAATCAGTGAGACATAAGATGTCAAATTACCATTCACCAATTTAGGATTAAGGTTTTGCTCTTGATTTATAAGCTTTGAGGCTTTATATCTATGTCTTGAGGTTCAATTTAGGGTTATGGTTTTATAGTTTTCCTTTGGGGTTATTTATTTGTTTNAAAGCCATAGGTCAAGGGTTCATACTAATTCAAAAAGGAAAAGAAGAAAATTGAAGTTTGTTGGAAGATTATTGGAAATATGTGTTGGTTTATGTAACCCTTCATAAATGTAGTACGCTATTTTTTATGGCTAAAGCTGCCATTGTATCAATTTGAATATGCAAGTTGATTTATCACATATGCAAGTCATTGGGGTTTATTTAAAATGAAGTTGTGAGGAATTGGCAAAAAAACTGAAAAGAAAAAAAAATAAGTCATTGTACTTCTACACTAGGCTGTGAAACTATCACTATAGTAGACAAGCATTTGATACAATAAAATGTCCACAGATCAATGATTTTTTGAACCAACGGTAGGCCTCTATCAATTTTGGAAAATTACAATGAAACACAATCGGTGAGACATAAGATGTCAAATTACCATTCACCAATTTAGGATTAAGGTTTTGCTCTTGATTTATAAGCTTTGAGGCTTTATATCTATGTTTTGGGGTTCAATTTAGGGTTATGGTTTTATAGTTTTCCTTTGGGGTTATTTATTTGTTTATTTGCATGTCAAAAAATCAACATTTCTAGTCAAAAACTTACCCTGTAGCAGCTGAAACGTTTCAGAAAACCAGGAAACTGCTGGAAACGTTTAAGGAAACGGCTGGAAACTCTGGAAACGTTTCNAAGCAGCTGAAACGTTTCAGAAAACTAGGAAACTGCTGGAAACATTTAAGGAAACGGTTGGAAACTCTGGAAACGTTTCAGGAAATGGCTGGAAACGGAATGGAAATGTTTCTAATTTTTAGATACGGCTTGGAAATGTTTCAGTGGCGTTTCCAAGCCGTATCCCCTCCGTTTAAGTTTCCGAAATGGGGAACAAAGTTTCCCCTCCCCTTCCTAGAAGTTTCCGGTAACTTAGCTATGGGCATAAAGAAAGCAATTGCAGATTAATAGAAATCTCAGAAAGACCAAAGGATATTATAGAGCAAAAGAAGTTGTGGAAAGAAAGAACATTAAAAGAGGAATGTCAAAAGGATTTAGAATGCTTTAATTGTCATAACTATGGACATAAAGCAAGCAATTGTAGATTAATGGAAATCTCAGAAGGACCAAAGGATATTATAGAGCAAAAGAAGCTGTGGAAAGAAAGAACATTAAAAGAGGAATGTCTTATTGCCTTGAGAACACAAGATAAAGGAGATCTCTGGTATGTTGACAGTGGGTGTTCAAAACATATGACATGAGATAAGGACACGTTTTTAAGCTTAAAAAAACAAAAGGGTAGAGTTACATTTGGTGACAATGCTTCAAGTAATATTATTGGGAAAGGCACCGTTAATGTGGGAAAAGACAAAGCCAAAAATGTGTTACTTGTAGAAAATCTGAAGCCTAGTCTATTAAGTGTCATTTAAACCTGTGATCAGGGGCACATTTGCATCTTTCATTCTAAAAAATGTGAGATAAGAAGGAAGAACTCAAGAAAATTGGTTGGTGTTGCTTCGAGAACTCCCAAAAATGTATACATACTAAATACAAGACAGTCTAAGAAATGTCATATGAATTTAGTGGATGAAAGTTGGCTATGGCATAGAAGGTTGGGGCACATTAAGTTTGATAATCTAGTGAAAGTTAGCAATCTTGGGGCAGTAAGAAACTTACCAAAGATCACAAAGCCTTCAAATCCTATATGTAGACATTGTCAATTAGGGAAGCAAACTAGAATAAGGTTCAAAACAAAAGAGTACTCAACCTCAAAACCTTTAGAGTTGATTCACACTGACCTCTATGGATCTACAAGGACCAAAAGTTTGCAAGGAGAATTCTACTTTATGTTGTTCATTGATGATTTTACTAGAATGGCTTGGATATCTTTTCTCATGGAAAAATCAGAAGCTTTTAACAAGTTCAAAGCCTTTAAAATCCTTGTTGAAAATGAAACAGAGGCAAAAATCAAATGTCTTAGATCAGACAATGGTGGTGAGTTTACCTCTAAAGAGTTTGATCTCTTCTATGAAACCCATGGAATAAAGAGACAATTCTCTGTTGCCAGAACACCTCAGCAAAATGGGATTGCTGAGAGGAGAAATAGAACAATTCAGGAGGCTACAACGACTATGCTCAATGAAGCAAAATTGTCTGATGGATATTGGAGGGAAGCTGTAAACACAGCAGTACACATATTAAATAGAGGTTAGCTCAGGATTAATGGTAATAAGACTCCTTATGAGCTGTGGTTTGGGAGAACTCCTTCGGTAAAATACTTCAAGGTCTTTGGAAGTAAGTGTTACATTGAAAGGTTTGATGAGAACCTCGAAAAATTTGATGCGAGATCTAATGGAGGTATCTGTCTTGGATATGCTTCTACCAAAAAGGCATACAGATGCTACAATCTTAGATTACATAAGATTGTTGAGAGTGCAAATGTTAAGGTGGATGATTTAAAAATAGAGAAATTCAAACATCAAGAAACCATACCTGACGATGAAGATGAAGATGATGATGAGTTAGTTGATACATAAGAAGATGAAATAGATACCAAAAAAGAAGAGGAAGATATTCGAGAAGAAGAGATAATAGAAGAATCCCCAAGAAGAGACACAAAGACACCCTCGAGAATAACCCAAAAGAATCATCCTGAAGACTTAATTATTGGAGATAAAAGTACAGGAGTAAAAACAAGAAGACAATTGTTGTATCAAACAAAAATAACACTTTTGTCACGTGTTGAGCCCAGCTCAATCAAAGAAGCATGCAATCATGAAAGTTGGGTCAAAGCTATGAACGAAGAATTAGACCAAATAGAGAAGAATAACACTTGGGAACTAGTTCCAAAACCACAAAACAAGAATGTCATTGGAACTAAATGGGTGTTCAAAAACAAAGTTAATGAAAATGGACAAGTAATTAGGAACAAAGCCAGATTGGTATGTAAAGGGTACGCTCAGGTTGAAGGAGTAGATTTTGAAGAAAATTTTGCGCTTGTGGCCAGATTGGAGGCAATTAGAATGTTCTTAGCCTTTGCCAGCTACAGAAAATTGAAAGTATACCAGATGGATGTCAAATGAGCGTTTCTCAATGGAAACTTAGAAGAGGAAGTCTACATAGAGCAACCAGAAGGGTTTCAATTAACTGATAAAGGAAATTATGTTTGTAAACTAAAGAAAGCTCTCTGTGGGCTAAAACAAGCACCCAGAGCATGGTAAGCAAGGCTAGATTCTTGCTTACAAGTACAAGGCTGCAAAAGAGGATCAATAGACATTAATCTTTATTATAAATTTATTGGCAATAACATGATTATTGTGGAAGTATATGTTGATGATATCATATTTGGGAGAGATGATGAAAAAATGAGTAAGGATTTTACTAGAAAGATGCAACAAGAATTTGAAATGTCTTGCTTGGTGAACTGAATTTCTTTCTAGGATTTCAAATAGTTCAGTCCAAAAAGGGAATCTTTATTCATCATACCAAGTATGTGAAAGATATGCTTAAAAAAAATCCAGTTTGAAGATTGCAAACCTGTTTATACACCTATGACAGTAGGATGCAAACTAAGAAAGGAAGATGAGTCCAAGACTGTAGATCCAAAGCACTACAGATCAATGATTGGTAGTTTGCTCTATGTAACAGCTTCCACACCTCATGTCAAGCAGGTTGTTGGAATAGTAGCTAGATTTCAAGCTGGACCAAAAGAGAGCCATGTTCACGTTGTGAAAATAATTTTTAGGTACTTAAAAGGAACCATAGATCTTGGATTGTGGTATCCTAGCAAGAATTCATTCACTTTAAAAGCCTATCTAGATGCAGATTGGGTAGGTTGCGTAGATGACAGAAAAAGTACAAGTGGAAGAGCATTCTTCTTGGGAGAATCATTGGTAGCTTGGACAAGCAAGAAACAAACCTCAATTTCTCTGTCTACTATTGAAGCTGTGTATATTGCAGCAGCAGAATGTTGCGCACAAGTGCAATGGATGAAACAAACTCTACAAGACATCAAAGTATTGTTTAAAGAACCCACGGTTATCTATTGTGATAATACAAGTGTTATAAGTCTCTCCAAGAATCCTGTCCAACACTCCAAAGAAAAACACATTCCAATAAATACCACTATTTGAGGGATCAAGCTGAGAAGAACATTAAATTGGAATATGTCCCAACTCAAGAACAGATTGCAGAAATTTTCACTAAACCCTTAAGCAGAGATGTATTTGAATATCTCAAACAAAGATTAGGAGTAGTTTCTTTGCCAATCTAATCTTTCAAAAGAATGTATCAGTTGGCATCAGTTCAGGGGGAGATAGTGATCAAAGTCAGGGGGAGTAATTCAACCCTTTGCTCTTGATGTCAAAGGGGGAGAAATGAAAATAATATTGCCATCAAAGCCAAAGCAGGAGATTGTTGGCAACATGGCAATATAGGTTGGCGTTGATGGCAATTGAGGAAGCCTACAGGCCAATAGAGAAGGAAGCCCACATGTTGAAGATGGAGCCCGTATTTTTAAGACAGAGGAGTCACGCAGAGAGCTCAGGATGAGCTACACTTGTTCAATCAGGCAAGAGACTTAGGGATCATTGGACCAAATGATCAACCGCTAAGATTCAAGTAGATTGAAGGTTTAGATTGAAGCTGTAGTTAAGTTCCGTAAGGAAATCGTGTATGGGAGTAAAAGTTCCACAATAGTTCAGAAATGAACGGTCAAGAAGCTTCCCGCACAAGATCGAACGGTTGGGTATAAGATCTGCAAAGAGCAGAAGTGCGGGTGCAGAACTTCGGAAAGCAAAAAGTTGAGGTCTTTGGAATAGTTGAGTTTCTCTATCTGTGCTGGAGCGGAAGTGCGGGTGCGGAAGGCAAAAAGTTGAAGTTGTTGGAATAGTTGAGTTTTCGATTTCCGCATTCCACATTGCGGAAAAAGCATTGCGGGAAGGCCGTTGCAGAAGGGTTGGTGCGGAAAGCCAACGACGGAAGGACCGTTGCAGAAGCGGAAAAGTGGAAAGGAAAAATCTTGGAAAACTGGAAAGTGGTGTTTTCCGATTTCCGCCATCCGCGTGCGGAAAGGCTAATGCGGACAGATGCGGGCATTAAGAGAGATGCTCATTGAAGGTTTAAGGAAGACACACAAGCGTGAATAGCAGAGAATTCAAGCCCGCATTTTGGGAGAAAAAACACGCCCAACAGTCAAAGATAGTGAAGTACGCGAAACAGTGAAGTGTGGAAGCTTATGTTGTGGGGAAGAGGATGCCTGCAGAAGAGATTCGAAGAAGTGTGATTTTTCGTTTAATCAATGAAGGTTTTTAACTAGCTAATTAATTAAAAGAGAATTATAAACAAGAGATTCGAAGAGGTGTGAAGGAGAAAAGAATGAAGCATGTTTTATAAAGGTGTGATGGTTTGAGCAGAGATCTGAAGAGTCACAATGTTGAAAGGGTGTGAGCATGGTTTCAAGAGATGAATGAAGGATATATATATATAGAAGATCAAATGGTAAGTAAAGTGTCTCTGTTATTGCGAATGACAGAGTCCAAGAAGTTAATAGAAGACTGATAAAAATCAAATCAGGGTGGAAGGGTGGAGCTGGGGAAGGTTGGTGCCTGCATGGGAGTAGGTGCTTCCTTGTCAATTTATAATTGACTAAATAAGGGTGTGGGTGCACCCTGATCAGTTGGTGCTGATTTAAAAGGGAAGAAGACATCTTCCTTCTATTGTGCATTGTAAATTTTTTTTTTGCAGATAATAGAAACAAGTTGGTGGTTTACTTTATTGGGTTCCACGTTAAAACATTGTGTCCAAATTTGTTTTTATATTTGGTAAAATAAAAAAAATTGTGTTTAAATTTCTGTCACTGATTGACTCCCCCGCCCCACCCCCCTCTCAATGACAAGACCTGATCCATCAGGATAGAGGGGATAAATAGTTTATTTACTTGATTTCATTGTATATGAGATACGTTGATTGTATTTTTTGGTGATTTGTTAATAGGGGACTCGATATTTAGGACACGATTCATTTTTTATGTCTGATGTATCACTAAACATCTTATATATCGGTTTTCTTTCCATATTCGTGTGGCAAAGTGTTTATTTGATGTTCTTGTTGCTTTAGATGTATATAAAATTGAAAAAAAAATGAATATTGGTATGTTCTTGTTTGCCGATATATTGCTGATCTTTGTCAACATATTTGCCGATAAATCTGATAATTTCTCTTTGGACCCTCGGAGATATATTTTCAGACACAATATTTGTAACATTGATCTGAATAGATACTTTATGATATTGTCTTCCTGTAGGACTTTTGTTATTTACCCTAGAATTGATTTTGGTATGCATGATAGTTTGATTATGCTTGTTGCTAATGAAATTCTGATATGGCATTTTTTTCTCATTCACAAAACAATTCAAGTTGAGCAACGATATGTGATGCATCTTCTCTACGAGTCTGGTGTTTGCAAAACCTGAAAGACTTTTCTCATATTTTATTTCAAGATCATGTGATAAATTGGTTTGTGGTTTGACCAAGATTTATTGCAGAATCTACGGGCATGATTTAAAGTCTATAATAGGTGACTTTTGCTTATTAGTATATCCTTGTTTAAATTGTTAATGTATTACATTGTTAGGATCTATGGGGATTATTGAAACAGGGCCATGATTATATGTGTTTTTTTTTTAATCTGTTTCTCTTTGAAACGCCAACCTGTGTATTAGAGCTTTTGTTGATTCTCACTTCATCATCACCTTTGGGAAGGTTTACGTTTAATTCTTTCTGCTGAGGATGTTGGTCACCCATCACACATCTATCCATTTTGCAGTTTAAAGTTACGTTTGCACTGTGAGTAGTGAGGTGCATGTGCGTAGTGAAGTGCATATACAATCAGTATGATGGGAGTTGTTGTCATGTTTGTCTCATGGGTAACGCTTACATGTCGGCTTCAAAAAAATTATATTACTTACCACAAACAATAGGAATGCTACATGTTAACCAAATATAGATACAAACACAAATAAAAATATCTCAATATGTAATAATAAAAATATTACTATATATATGAAAGAGAGAGATTTGATCTGTGCACCTAATATAAAAACTAGATCCATGTTAAATAATAATAAAAATTTACCCCTAAAGAGCTTTGATCCCTCTTGGTGCTTGATAGATCTCAAGTTAAAATGGATCTATGTTGATGTTTAAATCCAGGACAACATGATTTTATGTGTTATTTCTTTTGTTGTTAGAAATGGTAAGCATATTCCAGCTCAAGTTTTCTTTATTCTATTTTTTTGTTATTCTAGTGATATATTTAGCGTGAACTTTCACCAACATGTCATTTGTATTCTGGCATGAGTTTGACTTGCATTTTTAATGGCTGTCTCCTGTACATGATTGTCTGTTTAAAACAGTGTTATAAATAAGAATATGCATGTGATTTCTGACATGCACTTTTGCTAAATATTGATTGAAATTGTTTAATTAATGTAAATGCAAACAACTGAGATTTTCATTCATTTGAGAGAATCTGCATATAGTAACCTTTCTGTAGTGGGTCTCTTTGTTGAGGAATTGAATCATTAATAACTCGAGATGAATATCAACATTTGCAACTGGTTATAATTTTTTATCTCGTGATTGTTTTGTTCTGGTCTGTTGTTTACCTCATTGCTTTCATGTGTTGATTTTAATCTGAATCTATTTATACATGAGTTCAACGTTTAGTGTATTATAAATTTAGGAGTTGAATTCAAAGCTTACATTTCTTTGTGGAACACACTTTATCTCTTGTTTTTCTTGTAGAAACTGAGAACCCAGCAATGCATACTTTTCACTCCATTAATGTCTGTATCATTTATATATGAGCAATTGTTTTTGCTGAAATTGGCCTCTTTACTGTGCTGTGGGGTTCAGATGGGAAGGGAATCACCACAAAACTTGTCTTTGACGGAGAAGAGCTTTTGGTGTTTTTCACTTTTCAAGTGTTTATCTTGATATGTCCTATGGAAAATTTTGAAACTTTGGACTTGAGTCCAGTGCTCTCTTTTGACAAACTTTGTAAAATGTGCAAGGATATCATGATATGTTGTTTCTTAAATCTTATTACAATGGGCATATTTATTATTTACAGTTTTGCTGATTAATTTTGTTTTCTTATCAGATACAAGAGAACATTGACCTTTTTTTCCAGACACGAAACAATATTGTCGCCATCTTAAATGAGTAAGGATTGAGACATTGCACTGTAAATGTAACGCTTTTGCATTTTACAAATATAATCTTTATATGAGAAAAGAAGAGGGCTCCCACCAAATTTGTTTGCATTTAAAATCATCTTTCAAGTTGGAATTTGAGATATAAAAGCCCAAGTTATTCACACTTTAGAATGACCAAGTTTATTTCACTAATTTTAGCTGCATTTTGTGTATTCTGTTCATGCATCTGTATATATTGAGTTTATTCTGTTCTTTTTTGTTTCTTTTCTTTTTTGGGTGCAGTTTTATGAATTTGAGGTGTTTCTGCAGAATGAATGATATGCCTGGTGTAATGAGCCAGATGCCACCTCTTCCTGTGAAAGTTAATGAAGATCTAGCAAATACAATTCTTCATACTAGCATGCCTTAAGTACTAGCTCCATTGCAGTCATATATGGTTGAGGAACCATAAAGAAGTGGCATCTTACATTCGCAAAGCAGCAGGTCCCTTTTCATTGAAAGACTTGTGTTGAGAGCACTTTCTTAGGGGTTCAATACTGGCAGTGGCTATAGATTCATTCTGTTTTTCTGGAGAAGATGCTGTACAATACCTCAAACAAAGAATAGTCATTCATTTAATTTGACATCCTTCCTTTCTATTGTCTTTATGATAGTGGTTAATGCATACTTTGAGCTTAATGTATATTAAATCTGGAGCATGAACAAATGAAGTGTAATCAACAGCTTATGCATTATCCATAGACTTTGTAGTGGATTGTTCAGCGCGCATTTGAAGTGTCGATTGAGATGAAGACATCAATTTATGTTCTTGGGAGTATGGTTTCCCTATGTAAAATTTACTGAGCTGGAAGAGCCAATTGCTCTTCGAGATGTGCATTATGTAACTTAAAGAAGATTATACCTTAATATTTATTGTGAAACTATTTGTAGATATCATGTGAAATCCTCTGATAACGAGTTTGTTTGAATCTGATAGTTAATACTAGTTTTGATCATGTAGTCTACTCAATCAATGCGTTTTGAGTTGATGTATATGATTTCAACCTCTTTAATATTTGTGAAACGTAAGATTCCACCTCTTTTCAGCCTTATTGTTTCTCTTAGTTCAGTTCCTTGTCTTTGCCCAATGCAACTGTGTTTTCCTCTCTTCCATTTTCATCGGTCTGTATTCACATATCGAGTGGAGCATAGCAACTTGTCTAAATATCCTTTAGTGACATTTCATGCAGCCTTGCTTCCTATGGTGACTATGAAGTTACCTAGCATTTGGGAGGTATTTGTTTGATTAGAATTAGGCAAAGGCAGAAATGCTGTAGTGAGGCCTTGCTGTAAGACCTTGAAAGTTTGGTTGCGTTGCTCTGCCATAGTTTCTCTTAGTTCAGTCTTTTCAGCCTTATTGTTTCTCTTAGTTCAGTTCCTTGTCTTTGCCCAATGCAACTGTGTGTTTTCCTGTCTTCCATTTTCATTTGTCTGCATTCACATATCCAGTGGAGCATAGCAACTTGTATAAATCTTCTGCAGCCTTGCTGCCTATGGTGAGTCGTGACTATGAAGTTACCTAGCATTTGGGGTATTTGTTTGATTAGAATTAGGCGAAGGAAGAAACACTGTAACGAGGCCTTTCTGTAAGACCTTGAAAGTTGGGTTGCGTTGCTCTGCCATAGTTTCTCCCGGCATTTTTCCATAGTTCCCCCTAACTTTAGAATCTTAGAAAAATACAAGCAGCAGTGAATTGGTAAAGGAGGCCACTGCTGCACAATACCTAAAATACGTGTGAGCTTTGGTAAGAAGCAGCATTAGGAGGAATCTTGCACATCAGTGCCCCTTGGCACATCCCAAAACAAGCCTACTTAGTTCTTGAAATTCTGTCCTAATGGTGCATGCAGACTTTGATGGACGTGTTATGCATGAAAGTCGATACAAAGCTTCTGTATTCTGAAATTAAAGCAGTTTCACCTGTCAGGATCACAAGCTAGCCAATGAAACAATGCCCCGCATTACTTGAATTATGAGTAAGCATAAGAATAATGATAATAAAATGATCAACCTCTACTCAGTACTGATTATTCAAGCCCTAAATTAGAGCAAACTCTAAGTGCATGTCAAAGGTCACCCTTGTCCATGCCTTTTGATGAATGACCATCTACACAAGTTTCCGAATAAGAACTGGTGTGGATGTACCAACTATTAATCGAAATTCATTAGAGACCCTTTCACAAGGGTTTGTTGTAATGACTTATTGCTACCGAATTTTGACCATCTACACAAGCTTCGGAAAATGAACTAGTGTGGATGTACCAATTATTAATTGAAATTTGTTAGAAATGCTTTCACATGGGTTTGTTCCAATGTCCATTGATGCATGTTTATTGGTTTCGAATCCTATTAAAATCCATTAGTATTTGCACTATTTTTTCATACAAAGAATGACATCAGTCACATGCATTAGTGTTCAATCACCAAGCTTTCGACTTAGGATGTTATTGTGTTGAATTCCTACAAATGCTTCGTGTTTCATTAGGTTTTAAAGGGTAATGAAAAGCTGAACTTTTTGAAGGTAGTCTGTGTACACCTTATTACAAAGCAAAATATGCACATAATCAACGAATAAGTTTTATTTGAAGTGAAACCATTATAAATAAAATTGGAGTTATTCATTCTTCCTTGATAAAATTGGAGTCATTCATTCTTCCTTGTGTAAGGATAGGGGAATTCTGCGGAACATTTTTAGTTTCTATGGTAATTGGTGTTCTTTGGATAATCACAATCATTTTCAGTGTGCCTTTATGGTAATTGGTGTTCTTTGGATAATCACAATCATTTTCAGTGTGCCTTTATCATCCATGTTTTTGTCAGATAGGATGAATGTGCACTCGTTATGATGAAGTATAGTTAATTCAAGAACAAGAAGCTATCATGGTTAACAAAGGTCAACAAATAATGCAAGAATTTTATTATTATTAGGAAATAGTATCACATCTAAGTTCTAAATATATGTCGAATTTAACGAGTCCTAGAGGTAACTAATATCTATTGTGACAGGTTATCAAATCTATTGTGACAGGTTTGGGATAACTCCAATGCGTGGGATACATTTCATTATCGTGAATGAGGTATTTCTACATTGAAGAGTGACTTTTCAGTCTTTTGGTAACTGAAAATATAGCTAAATATTTACACAATGACCATAATCCCGTAAGATAAGGTATCCAACACTCCACCATTTAAGTCAAAGGGGTGCTTTTGATTCCAGCCATCTTTCTAAATTTCTCAATTTTTTTTCTTTCAAGAGCTTCGATGAAGATGTCTATAATTTGTTTTTGATTCCAATCATCTTTCTAAATTTCTCAAATTTTTTTCTTTCAAGAGCTTCGATGAAGATGTCTATAATTTGTTCACTTCTGGGACAATGTCTCAAATGAATAGTCTTGGCCTCTACATGATATCAAATCAGATGGTACGTTTTGTTGATGTGCTTAGTTCCATCATGGAATTTGGGATTCTTGTCCAGCTTGATTGTAAAAGTATTGTCAACTAGAAGAGTGGAATTCACCATTTTCTTCTGCAAATCTTCCATTATATTCTTGGGCCACACAATCAATATCTTTTCACATATTTTGCCTATATTGTGGAATTTGTTGGAATAGGTTGTTTGTGTAATCTCAATTATACAGTTGTTGATCCAAGACTCATAAGGTAGTTTAAAGTAGACACTCCATTCTCTTTATCTCCAACAAAATTTGAATTAGAAAAACCAATCAGTTTGAAATCTTCCACTTTAGAATATTTGAGTCGAAAGTCTAGGGTCATTTTCAAGTATTTTAGAACTCTCTTTGTTGTAGAGAATGTCTTTCATAGTTTTTTTGCATGAATCTGTAAAAAATCCCAACAACAAATGAAATATTTTCTTTGGTGGTGGTAAGGTAGATAAGACTACCCCACAAGTTGTCTATATTTGGTTGCATCCCACAAATTCTCTGTATTTGGTCGCATTCTCAAATTTCTTTCTTCTTTTGATGTGAGCTTTAAATCCTATTCTATTGGAGTAGAGAGGATTACACTCTACCATGCCAAACTTGTTCAACAACTCTCCAATATATTTCTTCTAGAAAATGAATATTACTTTGGTTTTTGAGTCACTTCAATATCTAAGTAGTAGTAAAGACGTCCCAAATCTATCATTTCAAAGCCTTTTTTCATTTTTTTTTAATATGGATGCTATTTAGTTTCCATTGTTCCTTGTCATCAACAAATCATCTATACACTACAATATATACAATAGGTATTCCAATTTTATAGACAAATAGAATTGCATCATCAAGATTAAGATTTTCGAAAGTCAATTTCAAAAGATGTTTAGTTAGTTTTTCATTCCATGCGTGGGGTGCTTGTTTTAGGCCATGCAAAAACTTGATGATGAACTTTCATACTTTATGTTTTTGTTCCTTAACAACAAAACCTTTTGGTTGAGATATGAAGACATTATGTTTCAACTCTCAATTCAAAAAAGCAGTCTTCACATCCATTTGATGATCTTTCCATTCATTTTGTGCAACCAAAGCTAACAGTGTATGAACGCTAGCTCGTTTTGATGTTGGGGGGAGGGGGTGGGGAACATTTTCATATTCAATGCCTTCTTTTATGCAAACCTTTTGCCACAAGCCTCACTTTGTGTTTGTCAAGTGAACCATTTAACTAGTTGAAATGATTAAGAATCGTTTTTATCGGAATAACCAGTGTAAATAACACATATACTCCATGAATGGATGGACATATAATAGATAATTGATAAAATAATGATGATATTACATTTACAGTGGTGGGTCTTATATAAACCCATATTGCCTTTAGTAAGAGGCATGTTTCATGATTTAATTAATTAATCATATATATATATATATATATATATATTATGTTATATTTTTATTTATATTTTATATAACATTGCCTTCCCCTTAGAGAAGCTTTGTCTTCAAAGCTTAGAGACGACAGGATTTATGTCTGGTTTTTTTCTTGAACCATCATCTCTAGATTCTTTCTTTTAGTAATTGCGACACTTGATGAAATGAGATGATAAGAGTTGCGAATTCCAAAGAAGAAATGTCGCATCGTCACTGATATGGTCCAGTCGTGATCTATCTTCATCGGAGCTATTTGATGGCATTGTGGGGTGGTTCTTCTTGTCTGTTGCTTAGTATGTTGGTTTGATGTTCTTGTATTTTTTACTACATAACACTTTTGTGTATGTTCATTTTGACTTTGTCGTTGGTCAAAATGACGTTTATAATTGGGGTGTCGATAAGGAGTTTTTTTTTTTTTTTTTTGCTGGATTGACTTCTTTTTGAACTGTGACGAAGATTGAATTTGTGTTTATTTCTTCTCTCATCTAGATTTTGTTTTTTGGAAAATTTGGTTGATTCCTTCTGGATTTGCGCTACCTTGTTCTCTAGTAGATTATTACTCTGAATCTTCTCGAACTTGTTGTCTTGAGTCTTTTTGTCCTCTTATAACTTTTAGATTTGTTCATTTAGTTCTTGATTAACCTTCTTTAGGGCGAAATTATCTTCGTCATTTTCCGGTGATGTTTGCTGGAGAGCTTGAATCTTCTCTTGTAACCTTTGACTGCATTGAACTTTATCCTTTTTCTTCTTGATTTGAAGCTGCAATTTCTGATTATGATCTCTTAGACAAGAGATCTCTTCATCTCGTTCTTGTATGTCTTTGTCGAATTTATTTCTTGCAATTTTAAATTCTTTAGTTTTCTTGGTGGACTCCCGAATACGATCTTTTAATTTGGTATTTATTAAATCATTAAAATACTTCTCCTTGTCATTTTCAAATTTAATTTTTGATTGATTTCCTTGTAGTATCCTAATTCGCTTTCAGGTTTCTATGATTGCAACTGTGAGTTACATTGCTCATCTTTCATGATAAAATATTTACCACATATTGGGCATGAGCGATTGCCATTTTTAAAAAATGTCAGATGTTGGAATTCCATTTCGTAATAGGAACACTTAGTCCAAAATTTAGATCTATATATAAAATCTATAATTTCTTCAATATATATACAATGCTTCGTTATCTTCCAAGACTTGATTTGTGTTTTTTTTTAAATATAATAATAACTTTTTTAATTATAATAATAATATTATTATTATAAATTTTTTTCTTTCATTATAATAATAATACATATTATTATTATTATTTATTTTTTAAAGATTATAATAATAATTATTAATTATTATAATAACAATATTATAATATTTTTTTGAAAAACGGGGGAATTTGGGTTCAAAACCTGAAGGAGGGCGTTGGGCGTTGGTGTGGAGAGGACGTGGACGAGAAGGGACTGTTGTGTATGGGAGTATGCAAGCAGCGGCGAGGAGCAGCGTGATGGTTCGAGAGCGTAGGGGAGAGGATGCGCTTTGAAGAAACTTGAGCGTGGAAGAGGATGCGCGGGGGGGGTAGAGGATGCAAGTGGCGATGGTGATAGGTGGTTGCGTGAAGGAATTGCCAACGTGGAGGGAGTTGCAGGAAGTGGTCTGCGCGAGGGGTGAAGGAAAGGATGCACGAGGGCGACGTGTGGGAAGGCAGCGGCGTGGAAGGATATAAAACGACATGTGGGCAGGCGCGTGAGTGACAGGGGCAGAGATGGAACAACACATGATGAAGCACTAAGGATGGAGCATGGGGAGGGCGTGTTGTAGGAGTTGGAGCGGTGACCAGGTGATTATGGCAGATTGTAGGCGAGGTGGAGGATGCAAGGAAGCAGTGGAGGTTAGCTGCGTGGGGTAGTTAGCACGGGAAGGGAATGTGCAGTTTTAGACATACCCCAAAGAATTGTTTTTACCGAAATAACTAGCGTAAATAACACATACTTTATGAATGGACATATAATAGATAATTGATAAAACAATGATAATATTACATTTACAATGGTGGGTCTTATATAGGCCAATTGTGCATTTACTAAGAGGCATGTCTCTTGATTTAATTAATTAATCATATATATATATATATATATATTATGTTATATTTTTATTTATTTTTTATTTGACATTTGTAATCATTCTTGTAGACACACTTGTAGCCAATTGGTTTGGATCCAAATGGAGGGTCAACCAACACCCATGAACCATTTTTGATGACAGCATCTTATTTCTTATACACAACATTTTTGTATTCATTGTGAGAAACAACTTCAAATGGTGTTGGTTCATGGTTAGTAAATAAATTCAATTTACAATCATATGAAACATCCATATCATCTACATCACTTGAATTTGAATTTTGTGCATCACCTCCATCTTGTCTTGTTGAACTTCTAGTCCATGTGTTTCCAACCTCATTAGGATTAACATTTTCAAGTGTCTTCATGGCACACTTTAAAAGATTTTTTGAGGGTTTAGGCTGCTCACCTGGTGGTGCTTCATTCTCTTCAAGATTCAATCTTCCAATCCTCTCACATCATCCAATTGCGCCTCCTATTTAGGTGAAGTGGCATGGAATTTTCCATGAGTGAGAGATGGTGCTACAAAAAGAGATTCCAAATATTGATTCAAAATAGCCCTCACCCCCCCTCCCTTTAAGATGTGAAATCTTATTGACAAATCATGATATGTCTTTACATGGAATTTTTTTTATAGATGATCAAGCCACCTCTTTACATGTCATTTTTATTCATTTCAAGAAAATAACATTTCTAGAAAGAATAAACTTTTTATTTACCTCATTATAATTTTAATGTGTTGTGATGGTGTTCGAATACTCCAAGAAAATACATTTTTTACTCTTTGCACCAAGTTTGTTTTGTTCATTAGGAATTAAGACATAATAGGTGGAATCAAAGACCTTGTCTCATCGAATTAATGCTACCATACCACATTTGATATGGAGTCTTGTTGGCAAGAGCACGAAATGGGCTTCTATATCTCAAATATGTTGCACATAATTTCATCACACCAAAACATCAATTTCACATATTGAAAAATAACATTGAGTGTACCATATTCAAGAGTGCTACACCATTATGTTGGTGATTACATGGAATAGTGGTTTGATGCATGGTTGCTTGTTGATGAAGATAGTTTTCAAATTCATTAATTGTATATTCTTTTCTATTTTTCCATACAAAGAGTGCCAATGTGAAATTGTGTTTCAATTTCAATACATCTATGAAATTTCTTAAATGTTTCAAATGTCTTGTATCTTTGCTTCAATAAATAAACCCAACACATCCTATTATAATCATTAATAAAAGTCATGAGATATTTATTTCCATTTGTATAAGCAACATGCATGGGGCCTCAAAAGTCGAAGTGTATAAACTCTAATTTTCTACATGCTTTAGAATTTGAATCATTGGAAATGTTACTTATTATGTTTGCTAAGAGTACAAGCATCACATTGTTTCAATTTATTTGGAATGGCAGAAGAACTAGAAACAACATTATTTTTTAATATTCTAAGACCATCATAATCTAAGTCGCCTGACACGAGGATACGAGACACGAATGACACAGGGATTCGAGTGTCCGACACGGACACGATGACCCCCAGAGTTAGGACACGTAGGACACGTTATATATATATATATATATATATATATATATATATATATATATATATATCCAAATTTTTACAAATATTCAATAAAAATCAGAATCAATGCACATTTAACATTAGTAATTACACATTTACAAATCAAATCAATAATCACAATGAGATAATGAGACACATAGATAATTCATGATACTCATGATAGCCATAGAGCAAGATGTTAATACTCATGACTCAAAACCATATTTCTCATAAAGTCATCAAAATCAAAATGTATTACATAGATGTCAGAATGCTACTGACAAATGCCAAATAGACTAGTAGTAATAGTAAATACAAAAAGGGGTAGATCAAGATGAAAGAATGAAGAATATCATCTATCAATAGTATTGAAAAACGTGTAGATCAAGATGGAAACATGTCTTGGAATTAGGACACGCTGGTGGCAGGACGGGACACGCATGTCCGAAAATGGGACACACTGAAAAGTCGTGTTTGACATGCTCTGTCAGTGTGTTCATGTCGGACACGCGAACACAGGGCACACAGGCCCTTTTGGACATGTCTGATATCTTAGATCATACTTGATATGTCCATATTTAACATGCCACAAGAGACTAGATGACAATGTACCTTCTTCATGCTGAGAGTGGTCTACAAAATACTGAGCTCTTGAAAATGTCTCTTTTAGCTTCTGTAACATAAAATAAGGAAATCTAGGTAATTTAAGCTTGATGGTGCCAATTCCTTTAGGTTCATGATGCACTTATCTACAAAGTAAACTATACCATCTACATTGTCATTCAAATCTTCAAAAAAATATCTTCTGAAGTATTTTTGTGGCAAGTAGCACCAGTGTCACACGACCAAATATGTCTCCAATATGCAAATGAAGACATACATTATAATAGAAATTTATTGATCCCGGCATTATAATGTGCAACAATGAAATGAGTAGATTTAGGAGTTTCACCAGATTCATGAGCTTTACCTCTTTCTCATTTCTTCTTTTTCTTCTTTGTGATATTCTCCCATGGAATTATGCATGCCCTTGCCTCGTGTCCTTTCTTGCCACAATAGACACATTGAAGATTACATATCTCACCATGGCTATGTCTATCTCCTCTGCTTATGAAGTTTTTTTTCCACGCCCTCTTTTGTTGTCCTCTCCTCTAGAAGAATCATGTGATTCCTTCCCTTTATGAGTAAGGCACATAGTCTCTCTAGTGGGATGAACTATCTTCTTTCCAAATGCATTACCTTGTTATACAATTTTCTCCACCATAATGCCAAATTTAAGGTCCTTCAGTTAGCCACTAACCTAAAGTGACTCAATATAGTGAGAATAGGTGGCGTAGAGGACCTTGATGAAGGAAATGAGAGGAAGGTCTACCTTCACACCAATAGCATCAATTTCATGCATGATGGATTTAATCTCATATGCTACAACCATTCGATTAGTATCCTTAATTCTAAGTTGAAGAGCTTCAACAACTTAACTAGCTCCAATTCTAAGTGTGAGCCATACAAATATTTCAACTCTTCAAAGCTTCATAGGAATTCTTCGTAAATAAGATATGTTGGCTCACCTCTTTACTTACTGTAGCAACATTTAGTGCATATACCTTATGTTTCCGCCTAATTCACACCTTGGGTCACGTGGCTGAAAACTTCGAGCCACTAGGTGTGACCTTGGGGGGCAAGCTCAAGCCAATGTGTTGTCACCTAATACTCAGCTTCTCTGGCTATGCCAACTCCTAGCAAAGCCAAGGGGGGTGGTCCATATGAAAAGTAAAATCTAAGGTTTTTAGTCTACGAAATAAATGATTGATTCTAGGAGTTAATGTGAAATAAATTAAAAGCTTAACAATGAGTTATTGCAATTGAATTATAATAACAACAACATTGATAATTCAAACATCATTCATGACAATATGCAGAAATTGATTTAACCATAAAAATGTGGAATACCAGTGCCAGTGAATATCGAGTGCTTGTGTATAAGGGTTGTTGTTGTAGTCTCAGTGAAAGTATTGTAGTCTCGTTGGTAAGTTTTAATATTTATTAGATGAGTTGATTAAGGAGTGGGTTAATTTCAGGTTTGGCCCAATAAGGAAAAATCTCTTGAAATGAGTGCTAAAGCGGCTTTACCAAGTGTCCAACGTGGCGAGGCATAACCTGCTTGGAGTAGCCCCATGAATCTATGGTAATCACCCTTTGTGACCTCTCGATTTCTCAAGAAGGGAGCTTATGTGCATTTTCTTATTAAATCTAGTAACTCATATCCCTTTCTGGTATAGTCAGTTGATCAAACAAGCTGCAGCGATGCAGATCATACCGAGAAGAAGCCTTGGTTAATTTTATTAAAATCCCAAGTGTGATGTTTATTAACTAACTACTCACAACTGCAAGTCTCTTTTCCCCTTTCGGGATACTCAAGAGAACATAACTCGCTTAATTTTAAAAGTTTTAAGAAATGATAAAATGAAATAACAAAACAAAGACCCATTTTTTAATTAGTTCTACCACGAATCTCTTTCCCCCTTTCGGGATACTCGAGAGAGCGTGGGGTTAGTGATTCCTTTACCTCTGAAATGAAAAGCAAGTTAAAACATAAAACATAAAAAATAACTGAACTAATCAAGCATACCACACCGATCCCTGGATGAGGATTGTAGAAAGGCTTAACACAACCCTCTTGATCTCTTTATTATAGTTATTACAATCGCTTAAAAGGTTTTTTATGGGACACCCATGATATTTATCATTTAGATTAATGGATTTACATGTTTATTTTAATAAAAATGAATGGAGAGAAAGGGGATGAAGAGAGGGGAATGCAAGGAGTCTTCTTGCTTTCTTGAATCCACTTTTGGGTAGCGTTCCTCTCTACCCGTGCATTAAGTGACAATAAAAGGCAACAAAATTTGTCAGAATATGGTCCCAAAAAGTCTTAATTTTGGGTAGCGTTTCTCTCTACATGTGCGTTAAGTGACAAAAAAAGCCAACAAACATCTTCTAGGGTTATGTTTTAGACTTTTGGGGTTCTTGCCCTCATTCTTACTGAAAATAGGCCCATTTGGCCTCATTTTGTATTCATCTTTGCATGAATGAGTGTAGCAATCACATCTCTTCTCAGAGATAGCCACCTGCATTCTAACTACTGTATTACAGTATGTTATATTTCCACCATTTAATGAATATGTGTTTATTGTATCTTTGTTATATTTGCAAAATGTCTGTGATTATGATTTTGTATCCGTTCTTTCATTTTTTTTACACATAAATTCAGATCAATGGTATCAGAGCAATCTTCTCTTTGATTGTTTCTCGACGCATGTCCCTAACAAGGTCTGGGTATAAAGAGTTTGGTCTCAAACTAGTTTCACTTGATCACTCTCGTCGTTCCAAATGACCTCCCATGGTAGAAGAAAAGAGAGACGATGGAGCAGGAGATCTTATCAAATCATTGCTCGAGGAATCCCTCCCGCGACAGAGGAACAATATGATGGATAATTTATCCCAAATCCTTCTTCAAATGCCGGCAGCGGCAAGTGCATCTTCAACGAGCAGTCGATTCAGGGATGTAACTCCCTTCAAGGTACAAGTTAACTTTTATATTCCTTTATTTGAAGGCCAGATCGATGCATATGCCCTAGATAATTGGTTGAATGTTCTAGATGGGTATTTCTCTGTCCACAATTTCTCCGACAGGGAAAAGATCACATTTTCTCTCCTTAAGGTAGTCCCCCATGTCCAAAATTGGTGGGGTACTTATTGGGAGAAAAACTCGTCAGACGAGTCTGGAATGTTTGATACAAATCCCACTTTGGGCTCTTTTGTAGATGCCATCAAGGAACAGTAATACCATGTGGGAAACTATGATGACCAGTACACCAAATGGACCATCCTGCGTCAAGAGAGGGACCAGATGGTGTTGGAGTACACCAACAATTTTCATACCTTGCACACAAAGTTGGGTATCAAGGACTCCGAGTGGAACCTATTCTGAAATATCGCAGTGGTCTACATCGGTACATCTGAACAGAGATGGACTTCCTCGACATCTCTTCACTTGGATCCCCCTATTGGTATGCTGTCAAAATCGAGGAGAAATTTCGACAAAAGAACAAGCGAAACTCTGGACCTGTGAATCCATTGATGTTCTTTTGCGGTAAGAGAATAGTCAAGGTAGAGTTTGAACCTAAAATATTTGATTTCTCCGACTTGATTTCCTCTGCATACTGTGGAATCCATCCCTTGTCATTGCGTTGATTATTGTTGTTATCAACAACATTGGATTGACTCTCATCATAATCTTGGTCCTGATCATTTTCATATTTATTGACGTAAGAACTAGATGGTGATATGGACATGGTTGTGTCATTCACTTTAATGTTCAAAACATCAATTTCATCATTTTCATTTTTTTTTTTCTGAACATTGAAGATCATATTTATATTTAGTTCTATAACCTTTTCTTGAGAGGCCTTCGATCAACTTTGTTGGCTTATTTTATTGAAGGCATTGTCAATAGCTTTGTGAGCAGCTTTTACAATTGATAGTTCCATACGATCAATTCTTTCATCCATCTTTCTCATTTTCTAATAAAAAATCATCCCGAATTCTTCCCTAATTCACTTCATGGCTAATGTAAAATTTTAATAGTTAATTAATAATAAAACCAATTAACTATTAAAAAATATTGATAACAAAAATTATTATTTTAAAAATAAAAATAATATATATATATACATATCGTTCTATAAAACCCCACAAGGTTTTATTAAGCTCTAATTCCCAAGTTCACCCCAAAAAATT